>JAKSZT010052198.1:3208691-3246816 GCA_026826555.1 Tolypeutes matacus | reverse complement strand
TTTTTTTTTTTAAAGATTTTATTTATTTATTCATTTATCCCCCCCCTTGCTGCTTGTGCTCGCTGGGTCAGCCAACCACGCCATGCAGGCGGGCTCGCCCTCACCAGGAGGCCCTGGGAACCGAACCCGGGGCCTCCCATATGGTAAACGGGAGCCCCACTGATTGAGCCACAGCCGCTTCCCGATAAAAATGATTTTTAAATTAAGAAATTATAAATATGTAGAATATATTTTAAGTTATTAACCTGGTTAGAACATTTTACTAATTCAAATAACACTATTCACAAAATATAGGAGTCTTTATTACAAATATGGATATGTTTTCAACTTTAAAAGTTAGTGGATTAAATCAGATCACTTAGTAAAATACTGATATTAGATACTAAAATAGCACTTTAATGGCTTTAATGTATCAATAAAACATCAATTTTAGAGAAAGCAATTATGAACAAAAACAAAAAAATATAACAAAGGCCGCCAGTCTTTGTGAATGAGTACTAAAAAAATAATCATGAGTGAAGGGGAAAATAATCATGAGTGATCAAAGTCTCTTGCTCAGTGCTCAGAAAAATCTAAATATGAAAATAATCCCACGACAAGGTCTTTGCATTACCTAGTGGTTACGGAAGGCAAGGCGCAGGAACCTTATCAGTGTATCAGCATCAGCTCTGAGAGTAATTCTTGGTCCTCACTCCATTAGACAGATAATAGAAGTCAAGAGGATTAAACCAGTTGAACTGGTTATTTGACATATGTAAGTTTACATCCTGTTTTCTTCATTTTATTTATCACATTTTTTTTTTAATTACCACATGCTGAATTAATGCTATAGAGAGTACAGATAATAGTAATGATTTATATTTGATTGTTTAATTGCTTAAAAAGTGATCTCACATAGCTAGTTAATTGGCTTGCTGTATTGCTGTAATACCCTTTTTAAAACGCAGGAAAATCAAGCATCACCACCTCATTTTATACATGAGAAAACATCACTTGCAGTTTCCACCCCTCACCTCAATGACCCCCTGCCATGGATAAGTTCATGTGTCCAGCTGGCTAGGTTATGACGTCCAATTGTTTGGTCAAGCAAGCACTGGCCTGACTATGAGAGTGTTTCCATCATTAGCAGGTTGGCGGCACCTACGGCTGACTACATGGACAATCAACAAAGGAGATTGCCCTCAGCAATGAGGGCAGTCTCCTCACCCAGGCACTTGGAGGTCTTAAAATGAGAACTGAGGATTTCCACAGTCCCAAAGAAGAATTTCTGTCTCTACTTCAGACAGCCAGCTTCTCCTGGGGAATTTAACTTTACCGTCACTGAGTTTCCAACTTGCAGTCCGCCTAGGGAATTCAGATTTGCCAATCCCCACAGCTACATCAGCCAGATCCTATAAAAAAATCTCTTCTAATACACTGCCCCTTTTCTTAAAAGGGACAGATTCTTTTAAAGCTCAACTCGGAAATCACTAACTCTTTAAATTCTTTCTTAACTTACCCCTGGCTTCTAGTCTAAATTAGGCTGCCCCTAATGCAAATAATGTAGTCCCACAATTCTTGCCACTTATCACAGCATTTATCCCATTGCACTGCACCTATCTGCTTACTTGTATATTTCTCACAAAAGTCTGTCAACTCCTTGAAGGCAAGATCTATAGCTTTTAATCTGAACAACGAGCACCAAGCATACTGCTTGGCCCACTGCAAGTGATTTATAAATTTAATGACTGAACAAAAGAAGTTAAGTGACTTGCTAAGCAATGAAGGTAGAATTAGAAGTCTGGTGTAGAAGTTCATTCTTCTACATATCATCTCTTCAGTCAATAAAAACATGTAAGAAAACATTGTTATGATTTAAAATAAGGACCCTTCTTGCCATTCTGAGCTAACCTACTGCAGAACACTATTTTCTTAAGAGAAGAAAAACTACAGGTTGTAAAATGGAACCATAAGAAGTATCTGAAATTTTTCTGATGCCCCTAGAAGTTATGTTTTTAGAGAAAGGCAAATCTAAGAGATACAGGTCTGCTGCTGTGTTTGTCCCTTTTCATCACCTGTGGAACAAGACTGTCCCCTGGCCCCCACCCACAGCCCTCATTTAGATTTTGGCCTGTTACCTTCAGTTTAATTATTTTGAATTATCTCACTACATGCCAAACACTGATTAAGGTTGATACTTAAGGTTGAAATTAAAGTTTCAAAAGTTAAGTGGGTTCTCGTGAATTATTCTAGTTTGAGATGCTTGTCTGAAAATTTTCCTCTTAAAATGACTTCATCTAAATGTCTTTTTTGGCATGCTTCTAAAAAATTCTATATCTCTTATTTGCCTCTCTGCATATGCTTTTTCCTATAATTATCACTAACACATTTTATTGGGTCATGCTTTAAAATAAGATTTCCTCCTTTCCTTTGGCCACAATGCAAATTGCATGACTTCAAATTTAAAAAACAAACAAAAAATTCAAAAGAACCACCCAAATTTACAATTGACATTTACATCCTAGACTACCCTTTTCAGCCATAATCCCATTTATAAAAATTGAAAGAAAGCTAGAGAATAATCTAGGGGCTGAATAATATAGTGAACCCAGAGGTGGATGAGAATTGTGGTTAATCGTATAAATGCAAGAATGTCCTTCTGTGAACTAGAACGGAAGTGCCTAACTATTGCAGGGTGGTGGGAATATGGAGAAGCATGGGAAAAATACAATTAATGTAACCTGTGGACTATAAATATTCTTGTATCAATGCCAAAGATATACTGTTTAATAATAGGGGGGTATGGAAAAAATACGCCAAATATATGCTATGGACCATAGTTCGTGGTAATAGTCTGATGACAGGATCTCATAACCTGTAATAAATGTTGCACAATGGTGTGTTGGTAAAGGGTTATTGTATGGGAATTCTACACATGTGCATGATTATTCTGTAAATTCACAACTTCTGTAATAAAAATATATTTAAAAAAAAAAGAACCACACACAAAATCTTATGTTGCTTATTCTCACAATATTTTATGGTTTTGAAATATGAAAAGTATTCTGATCCTCACGATTCTATAAAATAGAAACTAGAGGGATATTTTACCTGGGGAGATAAAGTCAACTACCTACTGTAACACAGCTAGGAGGCGGCAGACTCAGGGCTCAGGCCCTGCCCTTCTGACCTCTGACCCCAAGTCCAGTGCTTTTCCACTAAAATACATAGGTGTTAAAGCCAGAAAAATGGTTGGTTTGAAAAACTGATTCTCATTTTTAAAAATTACATAATAAAAATGTTTGATTCCTTTTAGGGCTAAAAAGCACAATTAAAGGTATTTGTCTACAGAAAAATCAGGTAATTCTGTAGATTATCTTTATATATGACAGTTAGTGAATTAATTCTCACCCCCACCATCTGAACCAAAGTCCTAGAAATTTGGAGGTTTGAAAACAGAATTCCATAAAACACTAGTTTTCATTTATAGTTTAAAGTTAATTAAACAATATTAACAAACAACCCAGCCAGTCCTCCAAAGCTTGATTAACCTTCCTTAAAATGTAAACTCTCTTTTGAGTATCAGCTGTGTTTATTGAGAGTCATTCGAATTCCTAATTTTTGCCAAAACATTTTTTCCCCTTGAAATACAAGAACCATCATGTTTTCAGCTTAGATGTAATCTCCTATACTTGGTTACATAAGGACATCATGGCATCTCTGAAATTATTACCCAGGATTTCAGTTACATTCTCTAAAAAGTTTTTTTTTTTTTCTATAAAAAATTAGAACCTTAAGAAACACTGGAAAAATAGTTACTAATTTTTCTAATTTTCAGAATAGGTCAAGTGAAATAAGTGTATACTTGCCAAAGATATGCAGAATAAAAATGCTAAAAGATAGTTCTTTAAATATTATTCAACATGTAAAGGCACAAAGTTAATTTGACAGATCTCTTATAACCAATACTGAAGTCATGTGAATGATTTTAAAATTTGGTTTAAATTTAATATCTTGGCTGGCAAAGAAAATAGAATATGGTAGATGAATTGGATGAAATATTTGGCTATCAAGGTTAATATAAGTTTATAGGGTCTAACAGAGAATGCAAACAAAACTTGGAGAAAACAGAAGCTATCAACTGTTTTAAAAAACCATGTCATCCTTTCCCCACCAAACTCCAAGTCTCTGATTAAAAAAAAACATTGATAAGATTACTTTAACAAATTTATATTAATAAAATGGTATGTTTTATTTTATAGACTGCAATATTTAGTCCATCTCTCTAGAAGAGGGCCTTGAACAAAATGGCCACTTAAAATCATTTTTAGGATGATAAAGGAAGTGTTCCAGAAACTCTGAGGAACACAAATCAAGGAAAGAAATGCTTACTTTTCTAGCAGTTTTCATTACCTCGAACTCACCCTATATAATGCTAATAGAGGTAACAGGAGAAATCTGCTTTGGAGTCCAGCCTTCCAACATGTGAGCCCATATATAAATAGCTATCTAGCCACACACACACACACACACACACACACACACACACACAATCCCTGCTCTTAAACTTCCCAGCATGAAGACTAGTGGGTCCATTATCCTGACCAGTTCTGAGTAAAGAGTGTTTCCCTATATTACACAAAGCCAAAAATCTACAGATATGACTTGCATATTTCCAACAGGTTTTCAGAAAGATTTAAAATTTTCAACACCATATCTGCATTGTTTGTTCCTGTAGCCCTACATCTCAGAGTCTGATAGTTCACTTAAAGAGTTAAGAACACATATTTATCCACTTTTAAAACTAGCTTGAATATTTACTAGAATCAATTCTTTCCTATAGAAACTCCCCAAATCCCTGCCCTATCTGCAGAGATGAGAAACCTGAGGCCTGAAGAAATTGCTTGAGATTCTTCAGTCATGTAGTGGGAGAGCCAGGTATGGAAACTAGTTCACCTGGTACAGGAGTTTTTCTACAAAGACTGGTTTCTTACCAAATAAAATCGATTCATTTGGCCATTTTGCAATGGATCCCATATCTGTTTTTATAGCTTTTCTATATAGTGATATCTCAGTGAACTTCCAGGAAGACTAAACCTTAAAATGAGGTCAGGCATATCAATAAACCAAACAAAATCACGTGCGGCAATGTAACTACGCACTACGTGGCTTAACAGTAATGCTGTGAGAAGGCAACACTCGAGGTACTCATGCGGGAGAGAAACCCCCCACTCTCGGCCCAGAGAGCCGCGGGAAGCTGAAGGCAGATGGAGCCAATCCTAGGCACCACTGTGAAGCTCCCAAGGCTGGTCTTTATCATATCCAGCTTTCCCTTAAGTCATTATCTTTATTCTTTATCAGTCTCCCTGGTAATCTCTCTTCCTATTTCCCAGGCCTTCCTATCTATCCTCTCTGCTCTTTTCTTTTGAATAAAATGAATTTTTTTTTAATGTATTATCTACATCTTGCTGGCTAACAGACTTAAGACTAAGACATCCTTTGAATGAATTTTATCAACATATTAGCCCAATCAGATGTTTACATTTTAAGCTTTTAATCCTGAAATGTAGAATGAAAGGCTTTTCCTCAGAGGAATCTTAGCCCTCAGCAGAAAGAGATGGTAGGACTGGAGTGGTGGCAGGAGGTCCTGTTCCTCCTTGTCAACACATGGACAAAGTCTGAAGGCAACCCAAGCACCGACTGAGAGTGCACAGGGTGAGGCCTAAAGGGGTGGCCCGTGGTGACCCCTGATTGTAAACGGCAATGACCTACAATATTAATATCCACCTTCTTAAAGATATATGCAACACCAGAAATGGAAACAAGCCATTCAAATGTTACATCACTACTAACAATATAAATATGTTATAGTCATAAAGCGCTTTAAGGCTTACAGTGTTTTCATATAATGCTATCTCATTTGATCTGCAACAATATATGATGTAGACATCATTCCCAATTTTCAAATGGAGATTCTATGGTTTGCAGGTAATAAGGATAATAAAAGGCACAGCCAAGACTGAAGATAAGAGCTCTGAATCCAAGTTATTTCTCTACTGTAACATGTAATCTATACAGCAATACTAAAATAGTTGTATATGTGTGTGTATGTAAACTCCAAATACTTTCAAAATAAAAAAAAAAGTGATATTGTACCCAATTTCTAAGTAAATTATGTTGATCTTTTCAAGCTCAAGTTTCTTCTTATAAATCTCTCTGTCAAAGAAAATTGTTTTGTTATTCTCAGCTGTCTCACATTTCTGAAAGAATTCAATAACACAAAACTGTCAAAAACATATAGCTCATGAACAGAGTCATCTTTCAATATCAATAATAAACATTTTTCACCTAGATGCTTTTTCTTTGATATCCTTTAAAAATCTTATTCAAATTCATTTAAAATATTAGCCTAAAAATTTGCATTCATATAGTTCCTTTCAACTCAATGATTCATATAGATTTTGTAAGTAGCTTCTCTGCGTTATTTGCCAACTTTGAAGGGACTTGCTATCACTGCAGGCTGCATCCTATTTCTGCCAACATGCATTTACCTTGGCTTTCCGTGAAATGAATTATAAAATGGGATTATTCATAACCTACGATTTCTTTATCCAACTGGGAAACTGAATCAGGTTTAATATTATACGTGTTTAAGATGCACATGTTTTGCTACTTTTAAATTCAGTAGAATATAGACTGAGAGCATCTACTGTTACAGTTAACAAATTTAAATTTGCTTTTGAAATAATTTTTGTGATTTTAAAGAAAATCAGAGATGCTAGAATGTAATTCATCAAGTATGAACACTGACCATTCCAAAGCTATGAGCTTTCCTTCTGAAGTGAAATAAATGATAGAGATGAAAAATATAGCATCTGAACATTTAAAAAGAACAGTCAAAGTAAGAAAGGGGCTCACCGGTCTGACTGAAACCAAACTGATGTAGACTTTCACGAGCTGTCAGCATGTCTGACTGTTTTAACTTAGACTGCTGTGAGGAGGTCGGTGTTGAAGTAAGCAAGAGATTTTTGTTGACCTGTGAAAGGAAAGGCAAATCAGAAACTAAAACATAATTTCCTGGGTTACTGATGCAAAGACTGCAAGAGAAATATGTGTTTACTATGCAGACCAGGACACATGGTAGGTCAGAAGGAGTGGTAATGGCTTATTTGGTTAGTTTTTAACATTCCCAAAACAGAATAGTTTTTATCAAGGAAGAAGAGATGGTAACGAAAGCTTTACTATTTGAAATTAAGCCCAACTTATTAAAACATTTTGCTTATCATGAAATTAGCATTATTTTTTTTAAACTTTATTTTTAGAGAAGTTTTAGATTACAGAAAAGTTACGTTGAAAATATAGGGGATGCCCAAATACCCCACCTCCTTCCCCTCTCACACTTTCCCTATTAATAGAATCTTAAATTAGTGTATATTTGTTACAAATGATGAACAAATATTGAAGCATTGCTACTAACCATGGTCTGTCGTTTACATTATGGTTTACACTTTGCACCGTACAATTTTATAGTTTTGACAAAATGTATAATGGCCTGTATCTGTCACTGAAAATTGGCATTATTAGTACCTTCAAATAGAGTGGTCAATTTTAAATTACGCAGGGAAATGTAAAAAATAAAATTCAACCATTGCTTTCGATTAAGAAAGAGTTAAAATGTTTCACACCCACATTCTCTAATATTTTAGTGAAAAAGCAGGTATTGCCTTTTCAGGGACTGCAAGGAAAACGCATGTACTGTTCATGTTTCAGGTACATCGTGGTGGCACAGATAACACAGCTGCAACCTATCTTGCCAAGTGAATTGTTTCAGTAGTTTTCACTACATTAAAAAAACCTTATTTTTAAGACACCATTGTAAAACAGCATTAATGTAAACGAGCAAGTAAACTTACTATAAACACATACAATGTTTTACAACACATAAAATCTACTCTGCTTTTCTGAGTACAATGGTCTCACAGAAATGAAATGCATAACAAATACAACAGTAAAACTACTACAGTTTTTGTAGGAAAATAAAGAACAGTTCACAAAATTTTCAAAGAATGTTTATTAGTAAATTCATCTTCTAACTTGGAGTTAATTTCAGCAATGACCTAGTCTCTTGCCAGTTATTATTAAATCATTCATTAAATATTGTTTTTAAAAATCACTTTCAAGAATCAGGATTAAATCTGCTTAAATTCTGAAAAATTTGAAAGTTTGATTTTCTAATATATTGAGGAAATGGAATCTGAATTAACAAAGTGTCAACTGATAGTTTAGTGTATATAAATACTATAATATGAAAATGGTTCCTTTCCTTTTTTTCTTTTTAATAATTAAAACCACAAAGAGGACTACCACTGAATTAATATTTAAAAATCCCCTCTGATGTTCTACATAAGATAGTATGGGCTATGCCCTTTATCTGACTTATTTACATAATGGTTGTAAGAGCTTCTTTTCTTTCAAACAGTGACAGCGAATTAACTTAAGTTTTTGTCCTAGAACAAAAGAACTTTTTGTATGTTTGGGGAGAAAGTCATGTGATCAAAACCCATATAATAATATGACTGCAAAATACCTAAACTCAGTTATGAAATCATCTCATAAAGAAAATTTAAATATTTTTCAAAGTAATTAGATGGGGTCAAATACCACATCAGTGTTAAAAAATGATCCAGCTTTAACGATTCTACTAGGAGTCATTATTAAACATTCACCAAAATTGGTGCTGACTATATTAATAGCTAAAAAACAATGAAATCATTTAACAGCTTTGAGCTTCATTTTCCAACTTTAAGTAGAGATGATAAAAACAGAATCTCTGCTTCATTGTGAATGTGCTGAAAAAGTAGTGAAGATTAACTGGTATAATAAAGTGCTATGCACACATGTTAACCATAGAGCAGTAAACAACATATTAAATAAGAAATAGATTAAACAGATTCTATTGACAAAGGCAAATCATAAAGTGCTATATAAATCTTAGTGTTTAATAACATCACTAGAAATAAGGGTAATTAGGAACATTTAATGTAGTATGATGATGCAGTAACTATTTCAGAGCACTAAGTTTTTAAAAGGAAGTACTATACACACAATGACATATTTATCTCTTAACTATTTAATCCACTTCTCTTTTTAGAATCATTTTTCAGTTTTACTTCTGTGTTCTTGAAAATTTTTTATCCTGCATGTTAAACAACTCTTTGAAAATTTGGTGCTACAGAAGAGGTGTGTGCTGGGGATATACATATATATCCATATACATGTATACACACGCACACACACAAACATACGACATGCCTTGCAGTCTTTTCCTTCAGAAATTAACTTGTGCTAAACCAAAAAAAGATTACTAGAAACACCAGAACAAGATACTTATAAATGCTTCTGTTCAAACAGAAATCCTTTTTTAAATAAAATACTTTTTAAAAAAAACAAAACAAAACACTACTATCTACAATTACTTGTTCTTCCTACAAGTTTTTTTTTTACTTCTGCTCTTTCTTTATTCATTCATTTAGAAACCATTCAAATGTCCATAAAGTGATGAGGGGCAACATCGAGTAGACAATGTCTAAGGTTTGGGATCATTTTTAATTACTAGAGTGATTTTAAATTCGCAAAGAATTTTTAAAGCTTACTTACACATATTCACCACTTCATTTAGAGGAAGAAAAATAATAATAACCATTAAATAGAGTGAAGCAATATCTATTTTTGAAATATATGCTGTGGAAAAGAATTGCTTAATAATTTTACAACAACAGAAAGGTTGGCTAAGATAGTCTACCCTGCACCAACCAACCCTCTTTTTACAACACACTTTTCTGCTTGCTTCATGCAAAAACCACAGTCTGCCAAAGTCAGTTTAATATCTCCACGTTTGGGGAAAACTAGCAGCATAAAAATTTAATGAAATTCATAATAGAGAAAAGGAAGAAAAAAATCACCCAGAATCTCTGCCAACAAAGCTGTTTTGCCTACTCTTGTAGGGCATAGCAGCTTTATGCAAAATATGCAAACATTAACTCTCTAGAAGGAGGTTGATTTTCATATTTAAAAAGTCATTGTCCCAACATAAAATGGAATGCACAAGACTGGACAAGCTAACAGTTTCCCTTTTAGTTATTAGTTAAGCTTTTAAACCTTTGGGAGAGATATAACCCTCATTTTCATACATACTTACAAGTCTAGTAATTTTAGCTGATTTTAGAGTATATACGACATTCATGTGAAGTACAATTGTTGCTGAAGTTTCAAGCTTCGAGGACAGTTTACACTGGTTTTAAATTATAACTGAAAAGAGTGTGATGCAGTCTATACACTTAAATGTTCACCCCATAAGACAGCAGACTATTTTCTCCACTATTTCTGAACAATAGTGCAGACGATACTTTGATTTGAAGACTGTCTGGTTGCAAAACTAACAATACCCTGGAAATGCTTTGTTGCAAATCATACATCTCTTGTAAAAATTAAAATCCCAGGATTAAACAATAAGTTCAACAGAAAACCTGAGCCAAAGTGAGAATCCAGGTATCTGAAGTTAGGTCCATTAACATTCTCATAATATACATTCTAAAAGTCACTCATGTTTATGTAATTTCTTGGTTAGTGAAATTTAAGAAATGAGGGGCCTATAGCTTCATAAGGAAAAATTAAAACAATCTCCCTAGACCCTCCAACATTTTCCTACAAGCTGGGACAATAAAATAAGAGATCAGGAAGAAACACAGTGAGTGGACAGAAGCCAGAAAATCGCCCCCCCATATCAGTTCATCATAACTACTTCAACTAAAACCAGAATTCAAATTTGAATCAGTCATTAAGAGGCTTTATTTTGTAATATTTAATCAACATTTTTTGAGCCTCTGCTATGTTCCAAGGACACATATTAGATGACTGATGATTCCTCCAGGGGAGCTAAAAATTAAGATCTAGTCCTGGTTCAAGCCATGCGTCCAGCGATGTAGCTGAGGGAAAGTCAATTCACCTTGATGCACCTTGGTTTTCTCCAAATCTTTTGCCTCCTTTCTCTCTTAGTACATTTCCTTACTTCACAGGTGAAAAACTGGTTTTGAACCCCTTGAACTCCTCACTTCCAAAGATGGGAAAGAATCTTCTTCTTGACCTGCCCTCATCTCCTTTCCCCTAGTGTCAGGGGAAAGGCTGCCTTCTGTTTAATCCCTTCACTGGTTCCCTTGGGATAGCCTTAAAGGTCTTCCAAATTCTACTGTCAAATTCTCTACTGGCTACCTCCCCATAGGCTCTAAGGGTAGACCTTTCTACTTTAGGACCAAAACAAACAGCAAACAAACAAAGAAACCTCTCACCACGGTTCCACAACTTCTTTAAGCTTCATTAAAACCTAAACTTCTAGAACAAACAGCACACAGCTGCTTCCCAGATACCTCAGGCCTCTTAGTCTTCAGCTGGCTACAATGACTCTTTCCTCCATCTGAACACTAAAACTCAACCTCAAAGCACGGGAATTCAAGCGAACAAATTCCACAGATTTACTTAGTTCTCAGATGCCTGACACTGTCCATCATTCTCCTCTCTGTTTCTGGGAAACCATTTTCTCCTGGTTCTCTTCCTATATCCAGCCACTCCCTATCAGTGCCTTGGCTTTATCTGCCTTCTATGCTGATGTTTCTTAACTCTAATTAAATCTAAAACTCTTCTGATTAGGAAGTTCAGAACCAAGTGAGCCTTTCCCCCACTACTGACTTCCTGAGGGACAGCTGTCACCCTCCACCGAGTTGCCCAGGCCCGAGAGCTGGGAACCACCTCAGAATGCTCTTTGTCTGGCAAGGGCTCAGTCCCCAGCTGCTGTGCACCTGCCCCCACTCCTTCTCTACAGTTGGCGCTCTGGGTCAGCCATCCTCGCCCCTCACAAATGGCAACGGTCTCCCCATTTGTTTCTTATTTCTCATCTGCTTTCTCCCTATTTATTCTTGTACTGCTACCAGGATGATTTTTCTACAATGCTAATTTCATCACAAAACTTTGTGCCTCAACAGCAATCATCAAAGCTCAACAATGCCCCACTAGAGAAAGTCCATACTTCTTAGTATGACATAAAAAGCTTTGTATGGTCTAACTACCACCAACCTCTCCAAATGTATTGCTCTGCCTCCTACTTCTGGCTTTACCAAACCATGTGGAGATCCCCAGGCAGCCAGGCTGGCTCCTGCCCGTGACTTCGCTCTTGCTGGGCCTCCCCCTGGAACGGCCTTCCCTGCTGGCCGCCACCTCCTTGGTGGATGCCCACTCCTCTTTCAATGTTGGTATGTAACCACCTGCGAAAGGCCTTCCTGACTCTCCCACCGGAGCTCCTCTCTTCCTCCTCTGCTTTCCACTAGATTCCATTCCTACCATCTTCACAGCATGGGTAATGCCGTAGTGAGCTCATTTATTTTGTTAAGTTTCTACCCACTGGACTGAACTCTTCTTGAGAGTAAGGGCCAAGTTTTGTATATCTTTCCTTAGTAAATGGCTGATACAGAACTAGTAAAACCTGCGTTGAAGGTCCGATGAGTTAATGCACGTGATATTTTGAGAACGGACCCAAAGCTAAGGTGTTATTTGTATTCAAGAATTCTCAAATGTAAGTAATTTTTTTAATGATAAAAATCAGAGAATAGTGGGTTTGAAAGTAATGAACTCAATTAAATCCCATGGTTTAATAACCAAATTTAAACTAATAATCTAGAAACAGAAGTTTTTCCTATTTTCTAAAATTCCCAACAATGAAATTCCATAATTCCTTTTAGAGGTCTCTTGTAGTTTATACTACTCATAGGATCAAGCCAGTCTCCCAAATAATAAAACTTAATTTGTTCTTACTCAGTTTTGGAATATCATGAAGAAATTTAAAAAATGAGTATCTTTTAAATTTATTTTTTAAGAATGCCAAAAAAAAAAAAAACCCCTCCAAATAACTGAAAACCATTATTCTACTCAAATCTCAACTTACTTTTCCTCTTGATGATAAAAATATCCAAACTTTTATACTTTTCTTTACAGAAGATTTAAAAAATTATCTTCTCTGGATATTCTCTACCTTTTAAAAATATCTTTTTATGATTTTTCAGTGAACAGTATATTCCAAGATAGTTTAAACTATAATATAGATTATTATTTACCTTTAAGGAATTTTTCTACTAAACATAGTTCAATAAACACTAACTTGGCTGCTTTGATATTCATCTAGAGTAGGTGATATTAATGACTAAAAAAAAGAGAGAGAGAAAGCCCCCTGGGTTCAAGAAGCTTACAAAGGAGTGGGGAGAGACAGACAAGTAAAGATTAGGGGTAGAGGCAATACTGTGTAATGTCAAATTAAAAATGGAAGGAGGGATGGATGGAGGGAGGGAGGGAGGGAGGAATGGTTCCCCCTCTCAGGGAATTTATAATATAATGCTGGAAAAAGACAGGCAAAATAAATGGTAATTTAATCTGCCTAATTATATAACATGTCCGGTATGAATAAGTATATACCTGTGAACATAGGAAGAACCGATTCATTCTATTTGTGAGGGATACAATGAAGCTTAATGGAAAGAGATCCTAAGCAATACCATTTCTGATATGCTTCAATCCAACCTAACAGATGCTTTCTAAACAAAGGAAAGAGCAAGGAAATTTGTAAATTATAATTTCACATCATACTGGAGCTACCGCAATTTCAGAGCCATGCAAGGCTTCCTAAACCAATTACCATCTAGCAAGCAATCAGACTGACAATCCTCCATCTTCCATCAAGTCTATATCTGAGCCTCCACCCTCAGGTTCCCTCCAGTAGGCCTCAGGGTGGCATTCCCTCTCATTCTTTCAAGGTCCCAACTCTGGCAATTGCCACCGCTCGCTACATGATCAACTTCTCCATTACCATTGAATTTTTCCCATGAGCAAATAAATATGATTTAATATTGCCCATCTATTATTCCCCTCCAGCTCCTGCCCTATTTTTCCCTGCTCTCCATTCACAAAATGTCTTCAAAGAGCAGCCTATACTTGCAGTCTTAACTTTCTTGACTCCCATTTTGCCTTCAACCCACTTCAATTATGATTTTGTCTCTGCCACTTACTGAAATGGCTTATATAAAGTAACCCCCAGCCACCACCTGCTGACTATGAGGGTCACCTCTCCGTCCTCCTCTACTCACTCTCTCAGCAGCATGTGCCAGGGCGCAGCACTCCTCTTCTCTGGGATTTCTGACACATCCCCTTCTGGACCAGAAGTTCAGCCCTGAGCGTCACCCATGCCCTGGGTGACAGCCAACCTGACAGCTTAGAAAAGTGTGGTCCCCACATCATTAACCCTGCCCTCTCCCCTGAGTTCATATATCCAATTGCCTACTGAACAGTTATACTCATCTCTAAAACTCCCCTCCTAAAAACTGCTCCCTTCACCCCAGCATCCCTCGCCTCATTCAAAAGCACCACCACCATCTACGCAATGGCTGAAACCCAATCCTGGAAGTGATTCCCAAGTGCTCGGTTTCCTTCATTTCCACTACATCCAATCCATCACCAGGCCTGATGGCTCTGCTCCCAAAGCATATCTTAACTGTCTCTTCTTCCATCATTCTCACCAATCTGGCCCAGGCAGACAACTCTACTTTCTCAGACTATGTGACTGTCCCCTAACTGGTTTCTCTGCTGGGAAAACTTTCCTCTCTGAAAATCCATTTTCATATCCACCTCTGCTTAACATCTCCTGTGGCTTATCTCTTCCATTAATATAAAATCCTGCCTCCCACCCAGGCTTGCAGGCCCTTTCACAAGGCCTGTGTGGTCTGCTCCCCGATGGCCTCTCGCACTTTGTTATGAAAGCTGTTCCCCAAGCTCACCACCTCACCTGAGTACAGTGGTCTTCTCTCTGCTCCTAGAACAGGCCGGTCTGACTCCCAGATTAGTGCATCTGTAGGACAGGCTGGCTCTTTGTCAAAGGTTTCTCGCAGAGTCTGTCCATGGTCAGCCTGAGAGTAGCCTCCCACCCAGTCATTCTTTGTCCCATGGGCCTATTTTATTTTCTTCACATCACTTATTATCTGAAATTATCTTATTCAGATATTTGTTTACTTCTTTATTGTCTGTCTCCCTACAATAAAATGTTCTTGTTCACTTTAATATCTGAAATGCCAAAAAAGTACTTGGTAGGCACTCAATCTTTACTTGTTTAAAAAATGTTAATGAAAAATTGAGTGGGCCTTCAACAATATAACAGCCTGGCTAGGATATAGGGAAGAAACAACTTTTTTCTCTGGTGCCTGGTGAGAATTTATTATCCTGAATCTAACAGATGAGAAGCTGCATATATTCTGATTTTAAGATTAAAGACTTCCAACAAGTGTGTAAAAATTCCATGGGGGAAAAACAGTCTTTTCAATAAATGATCCTGGTCCAATATGCAAGAGAATGAAGTTGGGCCTGCATCTTACACCATAAACAAAACTTACTCAAAATAAACGCCCATCTAAACATATGAGCTAAAACCAAAAAAATCTTAGAAGAAAACATAGGAGTAAATGTTCATGACTTTGGGTTAGGCAACATTGGGTTTCTTATAAATGACACCAAAAACATAAGCAACAAAAGAAAAAATAAATTGGACTTCATCAAAATTGATAATTTTGTGCTTCAAAGAACACCATCAAGAAACTAAAAAGACAACCCACAGAATGGAAGAAAATATTTACAAATCATCTATCTGATAAGAGACTTGTATCCAGAATATAGAATTTACAAGTGAACAATAAAAGGCAAACAACCCAATTTTTAAAAATTGGCAAAGTATTTGAACAGACATTTCTCCAAAGAAGATAAATAAACAACACATCAAAAGATACTCAATATCATTAATCATTAGGGAAATGCAAATCTAAACCACAAGATACCACTTCCTACCCACTAGAATGGCTATAATTTTAAAATTAAAAAAACAAAAACAAAAACAATGCAGATAGTAACAAGCGTTGGCAAGGAGAAATTGGAATTCTCCTACTTTGCTATTAAGATTATAAAATGCTGCAGCCACTTTGGAAAACAGTTTGGCAGTTCCTCAAAATGTTAAATATAGAGTCTTCATATGACCCACTCCTCGGTATACACTCAAGAGAATTGAAAACATGTGCCCACACAAACACTTCTACACACATATTCATAGCAGCATTATTCTTAATAGCTGAAAAGTAGAAATAACCCAACTGTCCAAAAGCTGATGAATGGACAAACAAAATATGGAATATACATATAATGGAATCTTATTTGGCAATGACAAGTAGTAATGATATATTCCATAACACGGAGGAACCTTGAAAACATTCAGCTACAAATGACCATATATTATATAACTCCATTTATACGGAACGTCCAGGACAGGCAAATCCACAGAGATAAAAAGTAGATTAATGGTTGCCAGGAGCTTGGGCAGAGGGTGGTGGAGGGGTGGGGAGGTTGGGGTGGGGGAAGGCAGCAGGAATGAGCAATGACTACTAACGGGTAAGGGGTTTCTTTATGGGGTGTTGAAAATGTTAAAAAAATCAGATAGTGGTGATAGTTGCACAACTCTATGAATATGCCATAAACAGTAAAACGTATATTTCAGAAGGGTGAATTTTATAGTATGTGAAGTATATCTCAAAGCTGTTATTTAGGAAAAAAAATAAAGACTCTAGCAAGATTAATTTTTCAGGACCCCAATTAATTCCAAATATGTCATCGTTTTGTCAATGAACATTTATTTAACCTTTGTTAAGGACCGAGGAGACAAAGATGAATGACTTGATCCTTCACCCTCAGGGAGTTTTACAAAAGGAGGGTATGCAATATATTTGTTCTGAATTGTTAGTCAGAGAATGAATTCTCTTCTTGTCTCCACTTTTCTATAGTATGCATACTTAAGAAGATTTAGTAATCCTGGAGCTACAATCACTATACCAATCATTGCTATCAGGAACAAGTTTCCTGAACATCTGCAGCCCAAGTCAAAATATAGCTTGTTCTCTCCCCGCCCCCCGCCCCCAATCTTCCTTCCCCTTGTCTATATTCCATATCCTGTTGACTTGTGATAATTAGGTAAAAATTGATGGGTCCTGACTGATACTGAAGAGGCTCAGTAAGCCCAGTGTTTTCTGACATGTTTCCTCCTGTAAGATGCCCCATGAGGAGAGGGGCAAGAGCTTACTTACTGCTGCATTCCAAGTGATTGTCACATGGCAGTAGGTGTCTACTAAATAAAATATTTCCACTGCATTGACATTTTATAAAGCAGTCTTTCTATATACTAACACCTTTCTAATTCTCTTCCTTCTGGGTATCTCACCCTTCTACTTTATGACATATAATTATAAAATAAATAATAACCTATTAACAAATTCTTTCATTCAAGAAATACTGAGTATCTCTCCTGTGCTAAACAATATCTCTCAACTAGATGTCCTTAAAGAAAGTCCATCACCTCATTAGCCCTAAAATACTATGACAAATTACACATATCTCCAAAAGTAGTTGATGAATGAAAGAATGTCTAATTATTCAACTGGACTTTGGGAGTGGGAAGAAGAGAAAAAGAGGGGATAATAAACACGGTGCCATTCCAACTCTTAAATTATCATTTATTTTCTCAACTGAATTAAAGGTTGCATACAAAACTACCTTGTTTCCAAAGGGAGGAAAGGTGCTGTGCCTGAAAGCACTCGAACACAATAGAACTGAAATTGTTTACTCCAATAATCAATAGTCTTTTGTGTACTGTTACTTTTAGTGTAACCCTGGGACCTGGGGCTATCACCCAAACTTCATAAGCCTCAGCTTCTTCCTTCCTATAGTTCAAATAATAACAATATCTAATCTGTCTCTTGGGATTGTTGTAGAATGAAATGGGACAAGAAGTGTGGCCAACTTCTGTGAGTGATCAAGAGCATGGTCACCACAAGGCAGTGTTGCCACGTGCATCAGCCTGCATGCATGCCAAAGATTATACAACGTACTCAGCAGACACCCACGACAACTGCACTGGTGTCTCGTGCATATTTTCATGTAAAATTTTTCTCAGACAATGAAATGACCTTGCTGGTCCTTTACTGAAAGTATATTTCAATCATTTAGTATTCTTACATCTTCAAAAATGTGAACCTACTTGCTAAATACTCACCCTTACTGAATTCTCAGTTTTCAGTATAATAACTCTTTAATAAATTCAAATTCCGAGAAGGAAAGCACATATCAGATTAATTTTTGTTAAACCTCAATTAAAAACTATGAATGGTGCATTCCAATTCTTCGGTGCATCACAATGAAAACCATAGTTTTGAAGTTATCTTCCTGGTGATAAAAACGACTTACCTTTGAAGCACTGGCTCGTATCACCTCCTAAAAGAAATACAAGACAATAAAATAAAGAAATATTCAAGACTTCATTTAAATAAAATATCAACTCTTTTCAACACATTCTGAAATTAATCTTCTGATAACCCAAATCAACATTTGGGAGACTTTCTTTTTCCATCATCCTGCAGTTGTCATTCTGCACTGTTTCTAACAGGCTAGAAGGAGTGTAAATGAAAGAAAAACTTGTCTCCTCACTAAACTTCACCTAAGCACTGGCTTCTATATCAGAACACTAACAGATCTGAAAGTTACACCCTGAATTAAATATAGTCCCTAACTCTCTCTATAAATCACAAAAGCACCCATATTATAATACCCATGTGAATACTTTATTTCAGAGGAAATTAAATAAACACTGCTGACAGTAAAGTACATGATGAGTATTGAAGAAGCTACAAAATGTAATTGCCTAAAATTCACGGGACAAGGCCAAGAAAAGATCAATTTTGAAAGAGAAACTCTCGAGTCAACATATAATGGATGATTTGAAGATTTGCTGCTAAAAATTGCTCTAGTACAATTAGGGTTAATGAGCATATATCACCAGCCTTTTAGAGAACTAGTGAAAAATGGTACAATCAATCCATGTATTGTTTAGGGAAAAAGAGAACTGAAAAAGAGGAATGTCAAATTTTTATCCAGAAATTTCTAAGGGACAGATACTGTGTCTAAAGGCATATGGTAATTCAATCACTAGAAGGAAACAGTCTAAACCCTGTGGACACGGGAGTCCGCCTGCCTGGGCTGAATCCCAGCTCCTTGCTGATAAGTGGTGTGACTGTGGGGATGTTGCCAGATCTCTGCAAACCTCAACACCCATTTCTGAAAATGGGGATAAATACTAGCACCAACCCTGAGGGATGGTTTTAAGCATTAAGTGCAATGAAACATGTAAAGCACTCAGTACAGTACCAGAAATACATTGTCAGTTCTCACTAATAATTAAACATGCTAGTTATCATTAATCACTAAGAGGTATAATTTCCTGGGTGTGTGTGGCGGGGGAGAGGTCGAGAAAATAAATCAGTTTTTTCAAAACTGGCTTAAAACGGCTTTCAAGCCCATCCAATTCCTATTGGTATGACTGCACAACAACCAACTCAGTGATCATTTACGTGACTCTTAGTTAATTTTAGAAAGAGAATGGTTTTGAATGTTCAGACTGCTAGACAGAAACACCTTTTGTTATGTTTTTTAAGGGATTTTGGCTTATAAAACAACTTTTTGTAGGGCTGATTGCTTGATAGCTGAGCAACTCTGGATGAGCTGGTAAGATCCCGGCATTTGCTGTGCCAAGCTCTCTCGATACTGCACACCTGTGAGGTGTTACCTGCGTACAGTATGCATTTCCAGTATACCTGTACAGCAACAGTCAAGTTGGCCAAATATGAAACAATAACGTGACTTATCCTATGACTGAAAAATAAAGCCCCGATAACAGAGAACTATCTACTTTTTGTATCCTTTACTCATTAAAGAGTAAACACTTAATAAATTTCTGTTGAACAGAATTTATGCAATTTAAAAAAATAATCACACCCTAAACGAGTACTGTTTTTTATTAGGGGAAAAAAACACTCCTATTGTGGTAACAAAGAAATGACTATCTCCTTTAATACAGTCTTCCATAAATTAAGTAATGACCATACAAAGAAAAGAATTTGGGATTTACTGAAATACAATTCCAGGAAACAGAGAACAGGCATGTGGCAAAAGAGTAAGGCTCTGATTACCCTCATTGCTGCAAAATGAAAAACCAATAGAGCTGCCAGGGAAATAAAGATGACAATTCGATTTTATTCCCAAACATATTGTATCATATATTCTGGAAGAAAAATGTACTGCAGATAATAGGTGGGGAAAAAAAAATTCAGTGAATTCTCTAAACTCAACAAAATTAATCTTTGACAACCAAAGCAAATGGCCAGAGCTTCCATTTCCAAAGACAGCCTCAATCTTCCTCAAGCCCAAACCCAACATTCTCTAAATAGCAATTCACTAAAAGCTAAATAAATGAATGACTTAAGGGAGATGACTTTCTTTGCTCTTGTAATAAATTATCAATTTTTAACTTCTCCCTTGACTTTGATTTCATAACTTAAAAAGGATTTTCAGATTTTATTTTTCCTTTACATCCACTTTCTTTTGTTCTTACATCCTTTCGTTTATTGGAGGACAACAATTATTTAAGATGTATCAGAGAAAAGCTACCCTACAAAGGTGGTCCTATGATGTTAAATTTTATAGGGCAGAGACTGACAGAATGTAGGAAACTTGTTTTATATATCTACCTGTGAGCTGTTCTTATGTTTGCAGCTGAAGTCATCTTGCCATGCAAAATGCTAGATCAGGGACAATTCTTTTTTTCTTCCTAATGAAGAAACATTTTTTTCTTTACATTTTTAAAACACAATTTATCTATTTAGACTTTCTTTTAAAAGCTGGAACACAATGCACTATTCAATTACATTAAAATTAAAATTAAAATTAAAGAACACGTTGAAATAAATGTATTAATTTTTAGTTATATATTCTAAAATTTATAAGGAGAAATACAAAATTTGTTCCCCATATCCCAACTGAATCTAAACCTAGAGCCTAAATGTGATCTGCAATCTGGTTCATCGTTAACTCCCCTACCTTTCTATAGAAAGAAAAGAAACAGACAGGAAAAGAGCGTAGTCAGAACTGAAGCTGTCCCAATACAGTTCCTTGTCATTGGGGGTTAAAGCCGGTCAAGATTTTTATCAAGGGAGGAGGGAAGGGGTAACATTTGTGCAGAACCAGGCATTGTGCCCGAGGTGGAGGTGAGAAGACAACAGTGAAGGCAGCTGCTTGGGCCCATCCTCAAGGACACATGGGTCACCCTGAAACGACTATTCTAATCAAAGAATGCAAACACTTTTGAGGGTGCTTGAGCTTCTCAATCCATGTCACCATGTATTTTGGGGATTTTATAGTCATTTACCACTAACAGAATACCTTTAACAAAGCACCTCCATCATCATTTTCATTTTTATTTTCTATTTTCCAGTTTTATGGACAAAAATGGTTTTTGTGGCATTTTTCTTTGTAGTGAGATAGAACTTTTGAAACATGCTTATTGAGCATCTGTATCTCCTCATTTTGGAAATGCGAGTTCTAAATTTCTTTTATCCATTTCTATGTTGAAGTCTCACTACTTTTCTTTACTGTTTGTTTTAGGGTTTTTGTTTTGTTTTGTTTTATTTTTGGCATATTAAGAATGTTGTTCCTTTAATATAGTTGATGTAAATGATTTCCCAGGTTGGTGTTTGTATGTAAAGAGAAATTTAAAATTTGTATGTCAATACAGTATCAGTATTTTTCAGGGGAGATTGTTCTCACTGATTTTAGGATTAGCAAGTCCTTTTCCCATTCACATAAGATAATATTTACCTATGTATTTTCCTAGGTTTTTAAAAAGACTCTTATTTTCATATTTAACTCCCAATGAGGATTTGGTTTTGAAGTGTGACATGAGCTGTGGTATTTTCCAGTTAACTCATCGTTAACTTGTTTTTCCAGGACCGCACAATGAATGACTCTTCTTCTCCCACTGATTTATCTCTCCTTATACTTGTATCACACTGTTTATAGTCTCTGAGCTCCAGAACATGTTTTGCTATCTGGTAAGACAAGAACTGGCTTTCTTCTTCCACGTGGCACTCTGTGCTATGGAGAAGCCCTAAGGTAGCTCAGTTCCTAAGCAGAACCCAAAGGGCTCTTTTTAAAGACGTCTTTGGAAGGTAACTATGTCACGAGGATATGTGTAAGGTGTTGGTATCTTCATTAACTGGCTTGGTAACTGGATATTTTTGTTTTAGAGATTTGGGAGTTTAGCACAGGAAGGCCTTTTCTATTTGATCTCTAACTACGATATCTTTTCACACATTTTGGCCTCTTCCTCAGCAACACTGATCACCCATATGTATAATCTCTCTCTCATACTCATCATCTTTTCTCTCATTATTAATAGTAAAATCCAAAATTTATCAGTGATACTATGTATCAGATGCCCTGCTAACAGCTTTACATTTTGGCTTTCATTGACTCTTAAACATTTTGTAAAATAACAAATGCTATAACCCCCATTTTATAGATGAGGGAAATCAGGATTAATTAACTTATCCAGAATCATAAAGCTGGCCCGGGGAGAAATCTACACCCAAGCCCACACCCAGACAGTTGGGCACTAGAGCTACAGTCTTATCTTTTTCACTGATCCCTTTTTCCTGCATTCATAAGGATTCTATGGTCAACATGAATGATTTGACACTTTGCAGTATTATTTTTGCAATATACAATTCAATTCAAGCTTGTCTTTTTAATTTAATTAAATGCTTTTTATCTTAGCCAGATGTCTTCTTTTTTTTGTTGTTGTTGGTTTTTTTTTTAAGATTTATTTATTTACTTTATCCATTTTAACCCCCCCCCTTCCCCATTTGCTGTTTTGTGTCCATTCGCTGGGCGGCAATTCTCTGTGTTTGTTTCCTGCCATCTCTTCTCATCCTCCTCCTCCAGTCTTCGATCCTGGAGACTTCTGATGTAGGAGAGAGGTGTTCTGCCACCTGCGCCACCTCGGTTCCTGGCTTCAGGAGCTTTCGGAGCATCTCGTCTTGTCTCTCCCCTGTTACGTCATCATCCTGCTGCATGGCTCCTGGGGCCTGGCGGCTCACCGGCACACAGAGCCTGGCAGCCCATGCGCCTTCTATATATATATTTTTTATTTTACCGGGAGGTCCCGGGGATCGAACCCAGGTCCCTCCATATGGCAGACGGACGCCCAACCATTTGAGCCACATCCGCCCCCCCAGATGTCTTCTTAAATCAAAATCTCAGATTGGCTTTTCACTGCTTCCTTAACTCATTTCTTCTATTTAATAGAAAAAACAATCTAAGATGCTCTACTGTGTTTTTTTATTTGTTTGTTTGTTTTTTTACAGCAAATCACTTTCAAACCTGCTTTGTCTTGCCTTACTTCCTGCTTTAAGGCACATATCTTTTTTTTTTTTTTTTTTACCGGGAGGTACCGGGGATGGAACCCAGATCCCTCCATATGGGAGATGGACGCCCAAGCATTTGAGCCACATCCGTCCCCCAGCACCTATCTTTTTAATTCCGTCCTCCTTTAAATGAGATCTATTGGTGTCCTTGGACACCAATAAATTTTGCCCTTTTGAGTTTAGGCTGTTCAGTGGGTTGTATGCAGCAGCTCCTAATCCTATTTCGGATGTATTTAGGTGTTCAGATAATGAGACTCTGCTAGACTGCAGCAGAATCTTCTGTTCCTCTGTCTAGCTTTTTGACTGTGAGAATTTACTCCTGAGAAACGCAACATTGCTGACCATTCTTTTCCATTAGATGTTCTATAATTTGTTTAATACTCCTGTTTCTATCTCTTTCAGAACTTTCTGATCTCCTTCATTAGAACTTCATATAAAGTTCTAGCATGGTACTTAGTACTAGCTGGGGCTTAACAGTTATAAATGTTGTCCTGGTTTCTCTTTTATGGGCCCCAGAAAATTATGTTCTTAAGCTAACCCATTCCTGTGCCTGTAAACACAGTGTAGATGAGGCCTTTTGATTAGATACAGTTAAGGGACCTTTGATTAAATCACTTTCACTTAGATTACTTTAGAGTTTTGATTGGACTATGCCAGTGAGACTTGATCCAGGCTAGGTCTCCCCCTCTTGCTGAGTCTTACATAAACTGAGACCACACAGAGAGGAAGAAGAGAAACAGGGAAAGGGTGTTCTACTGTTTTGTCTCTGCCATGTGAGAGAGAGGACTCCAGGTTCGCCTACAGCAATATGACAGAGAAGCCCCGAGAGTCTCAAGGAGCTGAGGCCTGGGGAGAGATGTCTGATGGCCAAGAATTGAGCTCAGGAAGAAAATGGAGCAGCCAAGGCTAAGAGAGAAGGCCAGGAAAGAGACAAGCCAAATGTCTGATTGCCCACAGCTGATGGTGAGCCTGGAGGGGAAGGCGGGGGCCTTTGCAGAGATCAGCTGCCATCTTGCCTAGCCACATGGCAGGACAACAGGGTCACCAGGAGCTGACTTTGGTGAGAAAGCATCTCTGATGGTGCCTTGATTTGGACATCTGGCAGCCATTTAGCAAACTAAGATACAAGGAAAAAGAATCTGGTGTTTTTGTTTTTTATAAAGTTTTAAAACTTTGGTTTTAAAAGAAAAGCAGCAAAGGAGCATATGTATATGCTATTTCAACTTGAAAACCCCATAACACTTTGTATCTCCCTTCTGAATAGCAACAATTTCCTTCTCTATAAAACAAGGGCTATGAGCACTGCCACGCCTCCTTTACATGGCTGCTGCAAGGACGGATGCACGTGAGCACCACACAAGCAGAATGTGTTACTAAAACTCTCTGCCTTACACTTTAGTCGTTTGAATATTTGTCACACCTACCAGACTTTATGCAAATTGAGGTCAAGGGTTAAGCATTTTTGTGTCTTCTGGAGTCTCTTAAATGTAGTCGGTAATCAGTAAGTATTTGCCAAAAGGAAGTTTTGAAGTTCAAACTGTGGAGCGCAGCCCACAAGGCCAAGCTGTAGCTGGCCAGCACTGCCTGCAAAGCAAGTGCCCTGGAGAGCAGGGCTGGGTAGATTCTTGCCACACACAGAGGCCATTACTTTAGCAGGCTCTCAGTACATGGGGGTATGCTGGCAATAAGTACAATGCCAATGAGACAACAGGAAACCAAGAAGGAAGTTCAAGGTTGGAAAACTAAGCCAACAGCGGGTAAAGCTTTGGCAAGAGAACATCCAAGGGAGCAAGTGCCAGTAGGGAGAAGAGTCTGACCTACCTGAAATGAGGACAGCAATAGGATAGCCAGAGACAGAATAAGAAACACTGTATGAAAAGGTGATGTAGGAATTAATTTCTGATTTAATTATTATTAAATCAGCTCTGCAGGCCAGGAGCTAGAAAAACTAGACGAGGTGGTTCTGAAAGCGTGATTCTCGGACGAGCGACATCAGTATCATCTGCAAATGTGTTTGAAAAGGCAAAATCTCAGTACCAGCTCAGAACTACTGGAGCAGGAAGTCATGGATGGAGCTTGGCAATCTGGGTTTTGACAAAATTACCAGACAATTCTGATGCACACTGAAATTTGAGAACTACTTAAGGAAAATTGAGGTTTTAGCAATATTATGCCACATTTTGAATGCCAGGCAGAGGTTACTTGTTTGAAGACCCCACCGGTGAGCCCAAGAACAGGTCCTGGGTTGCAAGGTCCTGAGAATTCCCAAGCTGAGGGTCTCTACTTGCTAATTACCATCCCTCCCCTCAGGCATCCCGGGGGCCAGGGCAGAAAAGGCCACAGGTGCTTGTGCTCTATCAGCAGATGGAGCGCTCTCACTACGTGGCTCAGAGCCCTCCCTCATTGTTAGGCTCTGGGCTTTAGACTTCTCAAGTCAGAAAGGCATGATGGGTCACCCAAAGTTTGGCCTGGCTATTGCAATTAGAGCTTTTAGAACAAGTACTTCAAAGGACTCTAAAAGTATGAGGAAACCTAGTTTTAAGTAATTAGCTTACTTTTTAAAATGAATATTCATGAGCATGGCAATGGAAAAATAGGATAGAAATGGTTTTAAAATTTCCAACTTCTCAACTGCAAAAAATAATTAAACATACTGTGACTGTATCAAGTCTCTGTTTCACTTGCTGCATCTTCACTGAGAAATTTTTGGTATGGACAAATTCATCAATCTGGAATGAGCCTTGATGGGGCATTTTAGGGCAGGTGCATAAGGCCTCTTGACTTTGGTGAATTCCAGGTAATGGTAATGTTCCATTGCAGCATTTGAACATATCAGCTTCCCGCTGGGCAACTAGAAAAATGAATTCATAATTAGTTCAAATCGCTGTGGCAAAAGCATAACTAAATAATTAAGCCATGAAACTGTAGTATTCAACAAGTGATCAGAAACTGGCAAACACCATAATGCATTTTAAATGCTGGATAACAGTAAGACAACCTGACTGGCAAAATGTGAAATTATTGTATTAAATGTCAGAAAAGGAAATATAATAATTTCAGATTATTGCACTTCAGGCAGTATTATAATTGTGCCTTCATGCTCATTCAATGTTTTTGTCTGATAAACATAACAGATTGGGATGGGAGTCTAATTTTAAATATTTACATATAACGAATATGTAAAATAATAAAATCAAAGGCATAATGTAAAAGGGCAATTAAAAAACAATAAAATAATTATTCATAAACTCATCACCTCAAAACAATTATTTTTATATTTCTATACTCCTGTCTAACCTTTTTATTCACATGCATACTTTATGTAAGACATCATACTGTAAATGCAAATACTTTTCATATTTCTACAACCATACAATCACTACTTTTAAATGCTTTATTAGTGTCCTATGTATTGTAGCACCATAATTTTTTTCTGCATTCTCCTATTACTTAATATTTAAAATGTTTTTCTGTGCTTTCCCTCATTATAGACAATGCCTCAATAAGTTCCTTCATAGTTTAATTTATTTCTTAAATTAAATTCTTTCTTTGCATTTAATTCCCCAAGGTGGGATAGATGGCTTCAAGGGTGAATGTTTTTGATGATGATGAGACAATAACATATATTATCTCATCTGATCATTTAAAATAAATAAATCTGAGTTTTTTCTGTCTGCAGAAATGCTTAGCTAGAACTTGTATGTACATACAAGGGAGAAGAAAATATAAAGTAATCATTTAAGAAAGCATTTCCTTGATTACATAATCTTGAAATGAAAGGCCTTTCAAAGCACAACATGAAAAGAAGAAATCTTACAACAGGGATTTATAACATGGAATCAATAGATGAGCCTTCAGAGATTCTGTGGACTGCTGAAGTTACATACAGCAATAGTGTATATGCATGTGTTTCTGGAAAGCAGATGCATAACTTTTAACCAGATTATCTATCAGAGGATTACATGAGTCAGAAAAGGTTAAGAGTAATCAACTTAAAAGATGGATAGATTTTGATACATGAACACTTCCTTAAAAAAAAAAAAAAAAAAAAAACTATCAAAATAAAATTTAAAACACAAATGACAGACTAGGATTCTTCCACCCCTGGCCAAATAAAAGGGACCAGATTTACACTTCTGCCTAAAACTACAAAAATGGAGGCAAGATGTTTAAAAAGAAATAAATACAACTGTCTGCCTTTGCAGGTTTGGTCATCTATGCAGACCTAAGACTAGAGTGAGGCAAGTGAGATATGGGCGGCACAAAAATGTAAGGAGGCACAGGTTCTCAGCCTTACATCTAGGCAGAAAAGCTGATGGAATCTAAACCACGAGCCACTAGAACTAGTAAGCAACTTTAGCAAGGTTGCAGGATATAAGATAACATACAAAAACCAATTTTATTTCTATATACAAGTAATGAAGAATCAGAAACTGAAATAAAAAATATTTACTGCTTGCAATGGCATAAAATTATGACATATTTAAGGGGAAAATCTGACAAAGGATGTAAAAGATCTGTAGACTGAAAACTACAAAATACTACAAGAGAAATTGAAGAAGAACCTAAATAAATGAAGAGATATGTTGTGCTCATGGGTCAGAAGAATCAATACTGTTAAGATGTAAATTCTCCCCAAGTGATCTATAGATTCAATGTAATCCTATTAAAAATTCCAGCAGGTTATTTTTGGAGACAGTGTAAAATTAGTTCTAAAATTCGTATGGAAATGCAAAGGACAAAGAATAGCTAAAACAACCTTTAAAAGGAACAAAGTTGGAATACTAATACAACCTAACTTTAAGTCTTATAAACCTATAGTAATCAAGACAGTTTGTTACTGGCATAAACACAAATAGATCAACAGAACAGAATAGTGAGCCTAGCATATAAGGTATAAATGCAATTCAATAAAGAAAAAACACTATTTTCAAAAAATGGTAATGGAACCATTAGATATCCATGTCTGAAAAAAAATGAACTTTGATTGAAGGATTGGACTTTATCAAAATTTGAAACTTCTGTTCTTCGAAAGACACTATTAAGACAAAAGACAAAGCTGAGGAGAAAATATTTGCAAATCATATACCTGATGAAGAACTTGTACACAGAAAATACAAAGAACTCTCAAAATTCAGTAAGAAAAACCCAAACAAGCTCATTTAAAAAATGAGCAAAAGACTTGAACAGACCCACCATTAGAGAAAACAGACAAATGGTAAATAAACATTGGAAAAGGTGCTCAGCATCATTAGTGATTAGGGATATGCATATTAAAACCACAATGAGACAGCCCTGCACACTTATTAGAATGGCTAAAACTAGAAAGACTGCCCATTTCAAGACTAGCAAGGCTATGGAGACACAAAACATTCACACACTACTGGTGGGAATATAAAATGGTTCAACCACTTTAGAAAACAGTTTGGCAGTTTCTTAAGTTAAGTCTATTTCTACAATATGATCTACCTCTTCCACAGGAATTATCCAAGAGAAATGAAAGCATATGTCTATATAAAGTCTTATACATGAATATCCATAGCAGCTTCATGTGTAATAACTGAAAACTGGAAAGAATACAAACACCCATCAATAAGTCAATGGAAATCAAAGTGTGGTGTATACATACAATGGAACAATATTCAGCAATAAAAACTGTGAACTATTGAAGTATGCTAAAATATAGATGAATTTCAACTGTGAGTGAATAGAAGCCAGATCTCAGCCCCCACCTCAAAAAGAGTGTAGGGTATATACTGTTTCATTTACATAAAATTCTAGAAAACAAAAACTAATTCATAGTGGTTGCCTTGGAGGAGGTAAGGAGGGATTACAAAGGGGAATGAAGAAACTTTTAGAGATAATGTATAAGTTCACTATCATGATTACAGTGATGGTCTCACAAGTATATAAATATGTTTAAACTTATCAGAGTGCACACTATAGTATGTGCCGTTTATCATATGTCAATTATACCTCAACACAGCTGCTCACAAAAAAAATGGGCAAATGTCAAACCAGTGATAAAAGGGCTTAATATTCTTAATATGCAACAAGTCCTTATAAAATCAATTGGAAAATGAATAATCCAGCAGACAAAGGGGAAAAGGTACCATTATATAGGAAATTCACAAAAGTAGAACTACAGGGCCAATAAAAAGAAATTTAACCCCCCTGGTAATTAACAAAGGAATTAATAATTTAAAAATGCAAGTTAGAAAGTGATGCTCTTTTCACCTGTTTGAGTCATACCTCAAAATATTTTTTTTTCCTAAGGAACAAGGTCCCCAAGAAAGGGTGCCCAGGTGTGTACTGCAATATCATTTAAAATACTAAAAAACATATTAATAGCTGAACTGTGCAACAGCTGTCTACCTAAATTATGGTGTATTCATTTAATGAGAGCGAATTCAGCCACCAAAATTATGTACAGAAGTATAATCATCAAATTAGAAAACTGCTCATAATATATAAAAAGAATTGGAAGAAATATAGCTTGTAAAACAATATAGGACATACATGAAAGGATGACCCCTTTGCTTTTAGTTACCCACTGTGGTGCCACCAGGCCTGAGTTTGAGATAGTGCACATAAAAACGTGCGCAGGCACTCCTCCAGTCAGGCACTCAAAATGAAGAACTGGTCAGCAATAATGGTGCCTCCCTGCAGACCCTAATGGTGTAAGTTCCAGGGAGCGTTGTCAAGGGAGAAGACTGTTCAGAACCCACCCTCTTAGGGAAGCACATGCCTCAGGACCAATTCCTTTTCCTAGATGGAAGTGTAGCTATTTCTCTGCAAATAAATGGTCGTGTCCTTGACTGCTATTTTTCAGTACATATTTTGGACTTTCTTTCAGCACCCGCAGAACATTTATTTTACCCTCAAATACCCAAAGACATTTAAAGAACAGGGGAAACTTTACAACTAAAAGGAAAAAAAAAAGCGCTCTATGGACTGGAAGTTGGAAGGTTTAACATTAGTATGTGAGTTTCAGGGATGAATGAATCACCACACGTAAATGGCGATCCATGATCTTTGCTTTATTTGCTTCTGCTTTTTAAAATTGACCTTTCAAACTTTTGTGTGTTTTTTTTTTTTGCTTTGTTTTGTTTTGGGAGGGCTGGTTTGAGTATAAAGTAAAGTTGGGTTTAACTATTTAGTGGCATTTTCTAACCTCTCATGTTTTTCCTCTGAGATTTTAAACTTCCAAGACATATATTTGATAACCACAATTTCTCTTTAAGCCCTGAGTGAGGATGCAGAGAAATGCATAATCCATAACAAGTACGGGCACAGAAATGGCCCAGAGGCACATCTGACAGCTACATAGGGTGGTAAGATTTTCACATTTTCAACTTAATCTTTTTGCCAAACTGCATTTTCTAATGTCATAAGATGCTAAAGATGTGTTATTTTTCTCTTTTAAAATAGGATTTTTAAAAAACTGGTAAGAAAATAAAAAGGCATTGTCTAAATATTTATCTGCTTTTATTGTTTTCCCACATATCAATATGCTTTTCAGAGGATTAAAAGTGGCAAAAGTGGATGCACGGAACAAGTAAACCCCAAACAAGTTTGAATTCTTATTTTTATTGGCTGGAGGGAATTTTCTATACAAAAGCCATCTGACTGGCTTTCAAGCGGTCAACTTAACATCCTACTTTATCTTTGGCACCTCCAGTTTTGTGAAGACAGCCATTAAAAGTCTGCAAAATTATTCACAGAGATCTAGTTTCTCAGATACTAGAAACAGAAGCTGCTTACAGGTTCTTGCTTGTTGTTGCTCTCTCCACTTCTGTCTGCCTTCTCTACAAATATATGCCGCAGTCCATTTTTATAAGACTCTACAGGCAATTTCATTGTAAACCAGGTTATAACAGATGACTATGGAGATTCCTTGAAGCTCTATGTTTCTAGTATTTCAAAGGTTTCTAAAACACTTTGACATTAGGTCATGATTACAGGATGATGTTCCAATTAAAAGGCTGTGTTTCTTCACTTGCAATATTCACTTTCTTGTGCTAATTTAACCTTGTATATGTAAAACTTAGCTCTAACTTAACCCAAATGGTTTGGTTAGGTTAAGTTAGACACGTTGTATCAGCCCCACTCTCCCTCTTCCATCACTCATTGAGGAGTGATCACCAACTGTGGACTAGAGCAGGCTCTGGGAGCAAAAAGACACCTTCACCCTTCAAGTCTGACTCTTTCAGAGGTCAACAAGTGGTGAAGCAGAGGAATGGGCTAGATGCTGAGAACAGAGAGGGAGCAGCTACCTTTGCTTAAAGGAATGTTACATCCATAAGAAAATAAATAAATAAATAAAACTTAAAGTTATCTCCAATAGGCTGCTCAGGGGATTCTAAATTTCACACAATTAAAAAATTCTTAAAATGTTTTCATAAATGACAATCCTTGATTTATATAACAAGTACAGTGCTTTGTGTATGTTTCTGACCTTAAAACAATTACAAAAAAATAACGTGGTTTTCTCAGGAGATTTTTATCTTTATAGGAGGAAGAATGGAGGAAATAAGATATTCAAATCCACTGCTCTCTGCATTTGAAGCAAATACAAGGTTTGTTGTTATTAAAATCCATTTGCAGTTATATTATTGACTATAATTAAGTACAACTAAATACACAAGATAGTCTTTCTCTTACACTTCCCTTTGGTTCAAAATCTTTAATTCCTTTGTTTAAGAGCTGTTAGTATATATATATATAGTCCTGTTACCGTGTGTGGTCATCTTACTGGCTACTTAATTCCTCTATTTATAAATTATTACATTTCTAATTACCATATGATGACTGTTAGCTGGAAGGTCTTATTCTCTAGTTTTCCAGTCTTCAGAAATTATATAGCATTCTTCCTTCTCTTCCTCTAGCATTTGCTGTGTATAGAAAATGTTCAGGGGCTTATAATGTTTATTATATTTTACGCATCTGACTTGCCTCTGCTTCATCTAATCTTTCCAATAGTGCATGGAGATGGATCCAAGAAGATCAATTGAGTACACTTCATTTCTAGTAGCCTGGGTGTGTTTCAGGGTATTAGTAATTCTACATTGCCTTAACATATTTTAAATGTCAAATGGAACTTATCAGTATCACTAATAAAAGTGCTCACAGAACTGTACAAGAAAGTATAACAGACTCAAGTTTCACAATCAACGAGATGGGAGAGCATCTACCATCATTCGACAAACTCTTTAGCTGGACACCAAAGTAGAAGATAATAAACTGGACAGGCTATTCCCATCTTGTTGGTTTCCTATTTCACTATCAATCATCACACAGCATGGTGTTTAACAGAATGTGTGCAACACGGTGATGTTAATCCAGAAAATAGTTTGGATTTCCCTTCAGCAGCCTTGTTTATGAACTCTAATATCTGTGTTTCATGCCTTGCTTTATTGGCTTCATTTTATCCTTTGATTTAAAAAAAATGAGTTGAAACAGAGCAGGTATTATTTTCCTTTTACAGATGCTGAAGAGCTGAGCTATCTGACAAACAGAAGGTGATGGAATTCTAGAAGCCCAGTGCTCCTCTCCTCCTCCAGCCTCGTCCACCGTGCTGTGGTCTGCTTGGCAGGGCACCATTCCTCCTTCTTGACACATTTGAAGAGCAAAAACATCAGCAGGAAAAAAAATGCCTGCATGAGGAAGTCAGGGCTCCGGCTTATGCTCAAAGCCACTAAGTTGGCTAAGTTTTCCACATGTCCTGAATCATGAGTGACACAAGCTTTCAAATCAAAGTATCCATTATGTGAAGAACATTAAAATAGAAGCTTCAGAAGATGATCAAGAAATAGTTTCAGCACGTAAAATTTGGCATTTCTATCTCTCGATTTCTTTTACTAGGTGAATAATAAATATTTAAATCTCTGACCTACGGTTATACTTGTTCTGCATCACGTGTTGCCAGTATGAGAAAGGTAACATCTAAGTTTCCCTTTGAAACATTCATCTTTGGTAAAACCATTAAATTATATACAAAACTGTGAATATTAAATTTGCTTCAACTGGACATTATCTTATTACAAAAACACTGTAAAGGCAGGTACTTTAAAATGTAATGCTACATACTAAAGAAAATTCATATTTTGAACTATATTGAGAACATAATAGCTTAATGCAACATAATTATTAGTTTCCCCAAATTTTTAATGGAATGACCCGCTAATACTAGATAAGCAAACTTGCTTTTACTCTTAGGGGGTCTTCTAAATACTGAAAATAACACATTTCACCATAGGAATATTTAGCCATCTTCTTAGTGTAAGTTACTTCACAAAACAGGAAATGCAGAGACTAAGTAGATGTGACAAAAGCTTGATGTGTTAAGAGCATGGGCCCTGGAGTCAGAGAGCCTGGGAGCAAATGCTGGTCTCACACTGGAGCCCGGTGTGCCCTCAGGCAAACGATATCAATCCCCTGGGCCTCAGTTCCATCACCTGTGGAATGTGGGTAACACTACCTACCCCAGAGGTTTGGGGAGAACTCTGTGAGAAACTTATGTGAAATGCTCATGTGTGGTGACCCAGCAAGGGCTTCATTTATACTATCTACTACTACCACTATTAGATTAGCCCCAAATCCACTAAATGACATGCCTTTTATGCTGTATACTTATAAAATTTAGAAAAAATATTATTCCACAGGATTTATAACTCTTAATTCAAACACTTCCTTTGCATGAGCAATACGTGAGGTACCATGTTAGACACAGGGGGATCTAAATGCCACAGGCTTTCAGGAAATGTGCAAGTTACATAAGAGCATTTTCATGGAGACCTAAAGGTACCATGGGCCCTCAAATCTGATAAAGCACATCACAGTGTGAAAAGCAGATACCCACACTGACAATGCAGGAGGTCATCGGTGAACAGAAACCCTATTAATATCATATCCCTGTGTCAGTGGTAGAAACTGCTTTTCAGTTTTCCTAAAACTGTTCCAAAGCTTTCATCAACTATTAGGAAGCACAACGGATTGGAAAAAGCGTGGGCTCAGTCTGATTCCTGGGTTTCATGGTCCAGCTCTACTTGGCACACAATTAGATGTTTAATAAAGACTCCTCTTCTAAGATACGATGGCTTGAGAGCATGCCAGAGTTAATACTGATTCAGAGGAGATACTGCCACCTAGTGAAAGAGCAGGCTCATTACCTGGGGTTCTCAAAGAATGCTGAGAACTTCCCCAATTAAGACTTGTCCTACTTAAAATACTACAGGCATATTCACTATGTGTGAGTATTCAGGCTAGGTACTGGCAATAAAAAGTATAGAAAATACAAAAAAAAAAAAAAGCATATTACTCCACAGAGAAGCAGAGTAAAGGTATTGTAGGGAAAAAACAGTTTGCCTATAAGACAATCAAAAGCTATTATTTCAGGACTGTCTGCTAAAAAGGGAATTTAGTGGAGTAAATAAGTGCATGGACTCCAAGGGCAGACTGTATGGATTCAAAGTGCTGGCTTTTGTAAAATGGGAATAAATAAAAGTGCCCATCCCATAAGATTACTGTGAAACTATAATAAGTTAATATACGTAAAGGGCTTAAAACAGAACCAGGAACACTGAAAGCGGTATGTAAGTACTAGCAGTAACCAGTATTAAAAGTAGAACAGCATCCTAGAGACTGTGGTAGGCAAATATTGATTAATAACAAAACATTCATTGTTGAAGTCTAGCTTCGTAAATTTAATTCAGTAGAAGCCGTTTCTCTGACTAGTACTCTGTTATTATGGGAATCCTAAAAGTACATTATTTGTGGTACTCTGTGACTAAATTTTGTATTACTATATGATTAATCCTTTCAACCTCAGGCAAATAAAACTGCCTTCTGAAAGTAAAAATCATGTTTCTTACCAAAAAAAGCAAAAAGTCAGTACAATGAAAGACTCAGAAGACCACAACCTGAACATATGCTTAATAGGGAAAGATGCTTGCTGACTCTTCACAGATTTTGTTTGAACTGAAAAGCAGATGATACATTTAGCTACGACTATGGTCTCATTCGCAGCTTATTTAACATTGGGGGGGGGGGCGGAGAGGGCTTGCTCCTTGAATATTGTCTAAAGCCAAGAAAGTAACAGTAGCTTTGAGAGTTATTTGGTCCTCTACTTACTCTCTTTTTCTTCAAATAAATACTACTTTAAAACCACATACCCTTTCTACGTCTTTTGAGTTTTGTGCCATTAAAAAAAATTATGTAAAACATCATGCAAACCTTATTTTAGACATGCAAGTTTGGGCAAAACATTCCTAAATTAAAAAATAAACAAAATATAAGGCAACACTCTAACAGGTCAATAATAAACATTATAATTTTGATTATTTTAACTTGATCATTCTGCCTGTTTTTAATAAGTAAATTTTAGAGTCTGAAACAATTTTTCATTTTCTCATGGAGACATACATTCACAAGAATGGGGCTAAATCTTGGATTGATTGAGATTACTTAATTTCTTCCTAAGCTTCCTCATTTTAAAAATAGGCAGCAAAGAGTTCGAAAAGTGTGTTGAAATATTTTGAGTTTTAATTTGTTTGTAAAGGTGTGTCAGTGTATCAAGAATTGTGTTCAAAATACATTGCATAAAATTTAATTTCCTATGTGTATAATTTGAACATTTTTACTTCTAAAATACTCATGGAAATCCTTCCTCTTTCACTTTAAGGTAGTGTGGATATAACATTATGTTAACTTTATGCATCTATTTTCTAACACAATTTGCCTAGAAAGGAACCCAGCTTGATAAGTAAAAAGAAAGGACAACCAACAGAAAGAACAAAAGAGAAACAATATACAAAAACTTTTGTTTAATTCCATTCCACATAAAGATGCTTATCAGCCTATTAAAACAGAAATCCCTATCATGTCTAGTGTATACTAGTTGGATGAGCATGACAACAAGACGATTTTGCTTTTTGTTGGTTTTGTTTTAATGGAGCGCTTATCAGTTTACAAAGCACTCCCACACTTTCTTATATTATCTTTGCAAATGATCCTCTTAGGCACAACAGGTATTAGTAGCAGTAGTACCATTTAATAGACAAGGAATTGGATTTTAAGGAAGGCAAGAGGCTTGTGCAAGTTGCTAGAGTAACACAACTGACCCTAACACTCTTGTTTTTGGACTCCTAAAACACTTTGCTCTTTCTACTACATTTCTAGAATGAACCTCTTAAACCAAATGCCTATTGTCTAAAAACCAAACTGGCAAACCTAACTACCTGGGCTAATCTAATGATGAAATCCTTCTGTGAGTGACAAAAATAAAATGCTTGAAGAAAAAAGAAAGAGTGAAACTTTTAACTTGCATTTTTCAGTGGAAATTTCAAAAGACTAAAAAAGCAAATTAGAATCTGAATGAAGACTGTTGTGAAATAATCTCTAACCTCTTAAGAGTCTGAGGAAATAACCGTGCTGCCCATTTCCTGTTTAACAGTCCCAATTATAAAGTACTTAGGTATAGTTCTCTTCCTTTAGATGAAGGTTTAGAGTGGGTACAAAGAAAGAGCTGTTTCAGCATACATGTTTGAACTAGACTCTAGACTTGGACTTTGGATGATCTGAGAAATCCATCTGTCTTTTCCCATAATCAGGCATTATTTAATTTTGCTAACACTTTGCTTGTAACAGTGAAATGGTATTGTTTTGCTTCATAATTCAACCTTAAGTAATTTGAATGTATTTCAGAAATTGATAATTTCTTCTGTGTAAAGCTCTTTAAAATAAGATACGCCTTAATTTTATGCACTATTTTCTGATATAATTCATCTGAAAAGGCATAATATAATCCAAACTATGATCAAGAATTTTAGGAATTATCTCACTTGTTATAATAACTCAGCACTTATCACAACCATTAACCAACTCACTGTTTTAACATAAGAAACTTAAGTTTCCATATTTTGTTAGTCATTAATTCCATTAATTTAAAATGCTTTGTCCAAATAGATCCACACTAATGTTACCTATATATATATTTATATATTTGTACATTTATAAGATTTGTACAGATATGATATACAAATGTGAAAGCCATCCTAGCTTATCAAAAACAGTACAAGATGATACATTATAATATAAACAAATCAGATATTAATAAAGACCTTTTATTTTTGTACAAGAATAAATATATGAAGAAAATGGAATTGCAATTTTGAAAGCAACAGCACTAAAAGTACAATGCAGAACTATGAAAATTTAATATTAGTATAAAAATTAAAGAAATATATGAAAAAAAGCATAAATTACAAATAATTCTTAGCATGCCATACTGTTCCTGAAAAATATGCCCAGAGTCATCTCTTTTCCTCATTATTTCTCAGAACGATAGGACAGCATACTTTTAGAACTGAAAAAGATCTTAGATTTCTAATTCCAGATCTCTTCATTAACACTTAATTCTCTGCCTTTTTTTATGTCAAGAAATTCTCAAAACTACAACTTACTAAAATGATGTGCTTTTGTAAAATCAAAAGCATAGAATAAGAAATTAACACAATATTCAACTGAAAACATTAAAGATCCCTATTTCCTAAATGTTACTTACCTTTAAATTTAGTAACACATTCCCAAATAATTTCCAGGTAAATTTAATATTCACTTAAAAGGATTTACAAAGAAAGAGATGGCTATCTTTCTGCATTTCCAACAAAAGAGCAGAACCACTATGTATACTTTTGTTTACATTTAAATTC
>JAKSZT010052198.1:3132497-3208591 GCA_026826555.1 Tolypeutes matacus | reverse complement strand
ACAAAAGAGCAGAACCACTATGTATACTTTTGTTTACATTTAAATTCAACAATATTCATGTATATGGAAAAATAAAAATCAAAGTTTAATAACACAATCTAATCTGTTCAATTCTTTTTTTTTTTTTTTTTTTTTTTTAAAGATTTTATTTATTTATTCATTTATCCCCCCCTTGCTGCTTGTGCTCGCTGGGTCAGCTAACCACACCGTGCGGGCGGGCCTGCCTTCACCAGGAGGCCCCAGGAACCGAACCCGGGGCCTCCCATATGGTAAACGGGAGCCCTACTGATTGAGCCACAGCCGCTTCCCTGTTCAATTCTTAAAGTATAGTCACACAAAGGATGATAACTTTCCTGATTCCTGGATCAGCCTTAAGGGAAAGGTTATGCTACATATTCTTTACTTATCAAGAAGTAGACTCACCATGAAAATCATAGATATACAAAAGAATTGGTTCATTCTGCCCAAATGCACAAAATGCAACCATATTTTCAAGTGGATGATAAGAAATGTCTCGAATGGGTGACTTAAATGGCAGATCAGAGTATACTGCTACTTGTTCTCCTAAATAAGAAAAGAGATTCAATAATTTGTACTGTCCCAGATATTTCTCATAACAAGATTATTATTCTGCAACTTATTAAAAAATGTTTATAGTAAATGATGACAAAGCTTGCATTATTTACATGAGTAACTGCAAATACTTTATAGATATATGAGCACCACTTTTAAAAATAATTTTGCTATTTGCATTCAATCCAAGTTTTTCAATGAGGTTTTCAAGGAATAAAGACAAAGTGGCAAAGCAGAGTGGTATCTCACTCTGAATTCTGATAGAACTGAGCAAACTCCAGCTTTAACAAAAGAGCCTGGGGTAGAACTAGGGGAGGAAAAACTGGACCACGGAACTGAGGAGACTCCTTGCTTGGTGGGAGCAGTGATTGAGGAAGGGATTAAGTTTTCAATTTTTTTCCAGAGGCCATTTGGAAGCCCATGAAACTAATGAAAATAAATCAAAAGGACTAAAAAAGCAAGGAACCTAGATCCATTTATTGAAGGGAAGAGAGATTTTACATTTCTGAATGGAACAGTATCAAAAAAGAGTAAAGAAAAAAAAAAAAAAACAAAAAAACACCTAAGTGAACTAACTAGTAAAAAAAATGCCTAAAGGAAAGATAATGAACAAGTTAAAATCAAATATGACTCATTTAAGAAATTTTAAAATGAATTTTATAGTCTTTCAATTTCTTGCTAAAAAAAACATTCATGTAGTTTTTACCTTTTCTTTTGAAAACCAAAAGTGAGGCACAAATAAACTTTTCAATGTAAGTTTAGTTCATTGGAAAACAATTTCATTTGCAGTAATGCAGGTAAATTGCTATTTAAGTTTCAGACATAAATACTCTGACAGAAACGTCTTTTGTTTCTAATGAAAATATATTGTTGAGGTTTAATCATTTGCATACCTAATTACATTCTATATTCAGCTTATGACATTTCATATTTTGTACCTTGAATTATGTGAGATTCTAAATCTATGAAAAATCAAAACAATAAAGAACAGAATTTAATATAAACTTAAACTGCAGCTGAATTCCATTACTGGCTTTCCAATCTTGAAAAATGTAACTGAAAACCTGAACTCAGACTTTCCTTGAAAATTATTCCACAGAATGATAGTGTTTTCACACTTTTTCAACCCTCCCCTCTCCAAAATTATTTTTGAAGATCAATTAAATATTTACCTGTTTCTGGGTTCCAAACATATACTATACCATCCTCACTTCCAGCAAAGAGAAAAGACCCACATGGCGTCAAAGTACTGTGAATCTTCTCCCGATAATTTGCAGCACCTACAAATTTTCTTGCAGCGAATCTATAAACAAATGGAACCTGTCATACATTTAAAAGACTGGTGGTAGGAAAATTCTTCTTTTAAATCCTTTATTCAAATTCAACAAACATGCTGTAAGAATCCACTGTGTGGGAGACATTCTGGGATGGATGCAGAATAAAGAGAATAAAGTCCCTGAGCCCAAGGAGCTTCTAATTTAACGAGAGAGAGAAGAATCGTTTCAATACAAAATAGAAGAAAGATGTAGAAAGTACCACAAAGAACAGGAGAAAGTACTCTAGAGATCTGGACCAGAGAGCATAATTCTTGTTATGGTGATTAGAGACTCGTTCATGGAAGAAATGACATTTGAGTTGGTTCCTAAAAAAAGGACTTTTATATTCTTATATTTTTTCCATATGATCAATTTTTAAAATCACCTAAGAAATACTTGATCCCTGAAGATAAATTAGATACAAATATTACTAAAACCACCAATTAAATATGGTGCACAATCTTTCAAAGCTTCTCACTTGTAAATAACAGCTACACTGTTTGAGCACTTCCTCTGTGCTGGCAGGGATTCTCCTCACCCCTGGCTTACAGAGAGGCAATGACATACGCTGCTCTGTAACCTGCTTTTTTCACTCAACAATAAATTATAAATAATGGCTCCTGTGTCAGAAAATATATATTACACATTCTCATTTATAATGGGTATACACTGTGTCACTGTCTGAAGGCATACTAATGTAATCAATTTCCTGTTGTTGGACATCATTTAGGAATGTTTCCAGCCTTCCCCTAAAGTGAACACAATTTCTATAAACAATCTTGTTCACTATTTTAAATTATTTTCTTAAGACAGATTTTCAGACCCGGGATTAGCAGGTCAAACTTGCATTATAGCTTCTGGATGTATTGCTGCCATCCTCTCATTATATATTTGCATTCATTAAACATACATTTTCAGTACTTGCTATCCATCAGGCATTAGTACAGAAAAAGAACCAGCAGATTCCAGTCCTAATGAATCTCACACTTGAGCCTAGTTAAAGGCTTTCTGTGCTATTTTGGGGGTGTACAACTCCATTATAAACTCCTGATGGGCTACCCCTGCTTGTCATTTCCCACAGTGCCCATCATAAACACTGATGGACTTGATCATTAGACCTAAAAAAGATATTTGCAGAATTAAACTAATATATTTGTCTTTCTAAATACAATAATGCAATCAAATAAAATAGCTTTCTCTCATGTTTACATGAACTCTTAATACCAAAACAAAAGTACAACAGGAAGGAACATGCTGGTCTCCCCAGAACTCTGCTTCTGTCTTTTACATTACAGATATTTCCCTTCATTTGCCTTAATGATGAAAAAAAAAAAAAGAAGAAAAACAAGGATATATTAAACAAAAGGCCTCTCATTCAGTTATGATATTATATCATAATACTATGCTATTAGGTATCATAGAGATTTAAAAAAAATTAACCCTTGCTGAAATCAGAAGTTTATTTTTTCAATCGTGAAAATGAAACATAACTGACTACATTTCAGGGTTTCTCAACTTTGGCACAATTCACACTTTGGGCTGGGTAATTCTTTGTTGGGGGGGCTACCCTATGAATTGTAGGATGTTTAGCAGCATCCTTGCTATCTACTCACTAAATACCAGGAGTAACAATCAAAAATGCCTCCAGCTATTGCTAGATGTCCCTCAGGGAACAAAAGTGCCAAGTGTTGAAAGCCACTGCTGCATTTTATAACTATGAATTAATTCGATTACTTATTCTATGGGTATTTATCTTTTCACTACTGAAACATACTTACATTCGGAGATCCATGATTCTCAAAGTACTGTCTTTGGTATGGATTAATAATCGTTTTCCATTTGGATGAACCTCCAAATAAGTTATTGGAATCCCTTTAAACTCACTCTCTTTAATTTCCTAAAATGATTAAAAAAATTATAAAATAGTACATTAAAAAATTTATCTAATGCTAAACCTTTTCTAGAGTACCCAATTAATTTTAAAAAGCCATTTTCACTTTGCTACATGGCTTTTAAATTAACAAAAGGATTGCCAGTAACTTCAGTTAAGGTTTGAAAATAAAGCTGCACAAATTGTATTTTGTTTTGTTGTTATGTAATGCCACATTTAATTAGCATGTGTTTTTGTAGTGTAGTCACTTTCCAAAAATTTCTTTTTAAAGATTTGTTTTTATTTACTAGCCCCCTCATTGTTTTCACGCTCGCTGTCTGCTTTCCGTGTCCATTTGTTGTGTGCTCTCTGTGTTTGTTCGTCTTCTCTTTAGGAGGCACCGGGAACTGAACCTGGGACCTCCCATGTGGAAGAGAGGCGCTCAATCGCTTGAGCCACCTCAGCTCCCTGCTTTATTGTGTCTCTCATTGTCTTTCCTCTTTGTGTCTCTTTGTTGAGTCATCTTGTTGCGTCAGCTCGCCACACCTGCCCATTGTGCCAGCTTGCTGTCTTGCTCATCTTCTCCAGGAGGCAACGGGAACCAAACCTGGGACCTCCCATGTGGCAGGCAGGAGCTCAACTGCTTGAGCCACATCCACTTCCCACTTTCCAAAAATCTAGTTCCAAACCAAGAAGCACCTCTAACAAATATGTTTTCTAACATTCCATTTTCAATTTATCATTTCATAAGGAAGAAAGCTTCCAACTGTTAAAAATTCAAAAGTAAGTGTAGAATGAACTTTCATATTCTATTGCAATCTCATACTTTTTCGACTCATCCAGGTGAAGGTATGTTATCAGCTTCTTATTCTAAAATCATTTAATTTTAAGTCGTTTTTCTTTTCCTTTTTGGGGGGTGGGGTGGGGCTGGGGGTGGGTGTTATTTAAGGCAGCGGTAGGAAGTGGCCAACTAAATATGCCAAGAAAGACATCAACACTGAAGGAGCTCTGCCTGTACAAGCCTTAAGCAAGGACAACCAGAGGTCCTTGTTTGGAGTGCCCAGAAAAAGAGGCAAATGAAAAACTTTTGGACTAAAGCCCACTGAGTCAAAGCAAAGGCTGCCTTAACCTGGAGGCAGAATTCTGAATTCACCTTCTTCTCCCTTGAGGGACCCCTTATTGCTTTGTACTCCCTTCTCCCAGAGGGTCTCCTCTCCAGAGGTGGGCTGGCACCAGGAAAGGGGGCTAACAACACTGCTGCAGCTGCTTGACACCTGAGACCTGCTGCCAGTTATTTTGTAAAAGCTATAGAGAAAAGTCAAACACTGGCACCACAGACCACAGATGGGGATTTTACTGAGCTGAACCACAGTAATTTGGGGATGGAGGAAGGATTGTTGGGGGTTCGGCCAACTGGAGCAACACTTACACAGACACAAACATGCAAAATCAAAAACAAGCCTGCAAAACAAGTTAAGCATTAGGACTAAATTTGAAAAATTTGCCAGCAATTAGTGTCTGTAGTATCTGCTAGTAATTTCCCCAAATTTTTCTCTCAAACTAAAAATGCTATTGTTTTGAAGTCAGTGGCCTGGTCCAAGAAGCACATGGAAGGCAAATGAGTATAACTTAGCATTCCCCACTCTGCTATCAAGAATGAATGAAATCACAGCTTCCAGTATGTCCCTTGGCATTCAATGACCTACCAGCTACCATAAAGAAACACTGGCGCGTTCCCAAACTTTTTATTTTTGATTGTCTCAAATAATCACCAGACTGTTCAAAGTATTCAAGGTAAAGTTGTGTTTTGGCTACTATATTAAGGCAAAGAAACACCTTATCTTTATAATTAATAATAAACTTTGCATTATATACTCAAATGACTAGAACTGGTGCCTTTGGGGCTTTGTCAGTTCCCCAGATATATGAAAGTTCTTTTCAAAGTGCGTGTAATTAGTCTACAATATGAATCCCGAGAAATTATTCATTAATCTGACAGACCAGATGAAACTGACAAAAAAACAGAATATACTACAATGTCTTTTATTTATTTATTTATTTATTTATTTTTTAAAAAGATTTTATTTATTTATTCATTTATCCCCCCCTTGCTGCTTGTGCTCGCTGGGTCAGCTAACCACGCCGTGCGGGTGGGCTTGCCTTCACCAGGAGGTCCCGGGAACTGAACCCGGGGCCTCCCATATGGTAAACGGGAGCCCTACTGATTGAGCCACAGCCGCTTCCCCTACAATGTCTTTTAAACAGATCTAATAGACTCAATAAATTTAAAGTTCAGGGAAATTCTTTCCACTTAGGTTGTCTTTTTTCAAATTAGGACAATTGTTGTCATAATCTATTGTGAAAAAGTGAAGAACAAAGGTATAAAATGTAAGGCAGAAACTATATCAACTTGGAAAACCAAACTCCCTTTTACTCTTCTAACCAAAAATAAAAAATAAACACCAACATAATTGTTTAAAATACAAGACACCTTTAAAACAGTCTACCCGAAAAGTGATAGAGGTTAATCATTTTTTGGTCTGTTCAGCAAATTTTAAATTAAACATTGTGATCAAATGATAGACCCCATCATAACTAATAATTCTCAAAGACAACACTGTTGGCAAAACACCGAGCGCAGCATTTGTGCAGAGACGCTACTGGACGAAGAAAAGACATGGGGAGCAGAATCTTTAAGTCACTACTCGTACAGAGAGAGAATGCACACTGCATTTCTAGTGTGAATGTCAGCAAGTGGATGGCTGAGTGCCATAGTGCAAATAGAAGTTCAAAGAAACAAAAATAAAGTCTGATTAAACTGAAGGAAAGGTTCACGAAGTCACTATATCACCAGAAAGATGTGATAACTGACTTTTCAGGGACTTTATATGCCCCAATATGGAATATGACGTCATACCTTATTTACACTCCAGTGGCGCACTGAATGTGGCACATCATTAACTTTGATGTAGGTATTCCAAACAACAATCACCCCCGTGCAGTCTCCTGAATACATGTGATGACCTATTCACAAAAGGACTCGTATGACTGTTACAGTTAGAAACAAATAATGAAGCTGGTGAAACCACTTCCCAGTAGAAGAGGGAAAGAACTGAGGGCTATTAAAAGGTATGCCAGTTTAAAAAAACAAAAATAACTAAATGAATTCACTCTTTTGAATTATTGTTGGTGACTTACTCCCCTTTGCCACTTACTTGAATTTAAATACTAAAAGAAATTAGCATCTTATTCCATGTATACATGGCTCACATTCCAAAGCCAAATAAATTATTTGAATTATCCAACACATACCTTTATTTCTTAACTAGAGATATTTACTACTTTAAATATTAAATGAGTTTATATTCCTGGGAAAACACCTATATTCTAAAGCAGGAGTTCTTAACCATTTTTTTCCATGGACCCCTTTGCCAGTCAGGTGAAATGAATACTACTGTAATTTATTTATCGCCTACATTTATAAGTGAAGGAAATGCTAGATTTCAGTTAGAGGTCAGAGGAAATAAAGGTAATAAGTCAACTTTTTTCAATTCGAGCTCATGGAGTCCCTGAAATCTTGCAACGGACCCCTTGGGGGTCCATGGACCCCTGTTAAGAACCCCTGTTTTAAAGTATACTATTAGTATAGAGCCTGAGCCCCAGAGGAACTGGATAAATGTTCAGGGTAGGAATAAGACAATAAACAACAGGTGACACAGTTGAACACCACTTCTCAGAGGGCTGGGGCTCAGAGACCATTGTGACATCATTTTTAACATATGGTCGTTCAGCAACTGCGAGTTTAATATTGTACAAAGCAGTTCGCTCAACTGCTGAACTGCTCTCTGTATGGGAATGTTTTTCCTCACTCTGAGCACAGAAAATGTCTTCTGTAGAGCTTTGGTCCCACCTCCGCCTACTAGAGTAACATAGACCAATTTCTCTTTCTTTCACATTTGGCTATCATGGGGTCATGTATTTGAATATGTTCCAATTTACTAACATCCCTATTGTTGAACTGAGTACATCAGTAGAATTATCCTTTTGATCTGGATCCCATACTAGCTACAGCCTACAGGTCTAGTCTCTGAGATAACGCAAAAAGTGACTATTTAATAGATATAATGGGTTTCTTTATTCTTTCAGCTAAAAAAAATCATCTACTTTTACAACTTTAAAACATTATCATTTATTATTCATACACTAAGAGAAACCTTTAATTAACTGCAAAATTTCCCTCTATATGGTTGTGTAGTTTACTTTTTTTTTAAACTGTCACTACAATTAAAATATGTTTTCAAGATTCTTTTGGAATTTTTTCCACTATCTTCCTCAATTTTTACTCTTTAACTTAAGATGATAACACCAATCCAATGAAATACATTTATGAAATTTAGCGCATGGCTGGTTGCTACAGCGAAGATTAAGTACACCTACATGTTTTAGAACTGAATGACTTTAAAACTATAAACAGAATCTCTCCATGCCAACTCTGAACCCAGGTCTATCATGTCACCTGCCAAATTAACACAAATCCCAAAATGTATAACCATCAATACATAAAATATCTCTCAAGCTTAGTTATAATCCTAGTGAAATGAAAAAAAAATCCTCATTGAACTAACCTATTCTCTGACATACCTTCAGTATCGAAACAGACAGAGTTGATAAAACTCTTGTGAATGTCAAACTGCCGGATCAATATGGCAGGCTCCTCTCTCATCTCGACCTTCCATACCCGTATCACAGAATCATAGCATCCTGTAACCACCAGCTCCCTTAAAGCCGGATGGAATTTAGCAGTGTAGACAAAGGAAGGATGAGGTAAAACTCTGAATGTACTTGTAGTGTTTATTTCATTTTTCCATATCCTGGAAAAGATAAAAAATTACACATTGCTTCTGAAAGGCAGAAGTTCTTGAAAAGTTTCTCTCAGAATCAATATGGTCAACTGGGCCTTAAGTAAGCATATGGCAACAACCAGCAATCAACTAAGTTTTATCAAAATAAAAAATAGGAGGAACATATATTTGATGGGTAGAATTCTTCACATTTTGACAAAGTTATTCCTTATAGCTATTATCGAGCATAATGGTTAATTTGTCCACTAACTATACTTATGTACTATGAAATGAAAAACTATTTGTATTTAGAGATGTCTGTTTTTTAAACCTACCTATTTTTGGCATTGATCAAACACCTATCGAATAGTTGGTAAAATATTGCATTTAATACAGTATAGATAAAAATAAAATAAAGGGGAGAAACTTTAATGATTTAGCATTGAGGTTGTGTATATCCTCTTGCAAAGCACTAGTATACTAGCAGGGGTTTAGAGAAGAAGTCTTTACTGGAGTTTATATTTGTAATTTCAAAGCCTTGACAGTAGCAAACCTCAAGATCTCAAAGGCCAAAAAGCTATACTGAAATTACTATCTGAATCCTAGAGTAAAGATTAAAATAATTAGGATATTTTGGTAGAAAGACTATGCTACATTAAACACTCTCATTATCTGTTCCTCTAAATACTAGCTGATTTTTTAAAAAATTTAAGATTAGTATCACTGCTAGTCTTTTTTTTTTTTTTTTTTTGAGGTACTAGGGATTAAACCTGGGACCTCATATGTGGGAAGCTGGCGATACCAGCATCCCCTACTGCTAGTCTTGACATAGAGTAAACTCTTAAGGATTAAACTGCTCTCTTATATATTGCACATTTCCAATCAATGTATAAAAATAGGTCATATCAAGCATTAGACGGGTGCTGTATGAGTATGGAATATTTGACATTTTTATATGTTTAAGTTATTAGAATTGGAAGAATATATTTTTTACAGTATGGGGCAGTACATTCTAGTTCATCCTTTTAATTGTTGTCTTGGCACAAAAGCAAATTAATTCCTTTTCAAAATTATCAATAAAAGAACAAAAATAACACTGTGAGTTTTCTCAGCAGCTGCTTAAAATACAGGATATGGTCTTCAATTACTAAGAATCCAAACTAATAATGAAGGAAGTGAAAGAACATGTTTTCAAGTAAAAATAAAGCACGTGTGTCATTGCATAAACATTCTCACCACAGTAGCTTTCAATGAACTTATGCTACATGAAATATAGTATTAATTAAAAGAACAAAATTGTTAATTTAGAGGGAATATTAAGATAGTTTAAAAAGATTAAAATCTCAGTTGCTTACTAATAAATATTAGCAGCATCATTTGGTATATTATAGAACAAAGCAGAAATGAAGCAACCATATCTTCAAAACAAGTTAATAAAGCTATATAAATATAATAAATATTTAAACATACAACTATTTATATCAATATAATAAAGTTAATATTTTTTAATCAAAATGAAGCTCTTGGTATAAAAATTGAACTGGTATCAATGAAGGCTTTAATCATCCAAGTACTGGTAGGTTCCAATATCAAAAGAAATGTGTTAATGGGTTTGGGGAAAAATCAAGCTCATCATAGAGAGAGAAGACTACAAGACTACAAAAATTATTAGCATGGGAGAAAGAAAAAAAAATACCAAAGTTAAAACAGTATGTGTGCAGAGGTAGTAGAGTGGGGGACATATGGGCCGGAATGGAAAAGCCTTTCTGATTGTATGAGGAGCTGCTGCTTTAAGGAAAACACAGATTATTCTGAAGAAAACTAGAGAAGGAGATTTAGGATAAACCAGCAGAGAGCTAACCAATGGGAAATAGTTTACTTAGAAGACACTAAGGATAACATGTAGAGTGAACCCTAGACATGGGCAGGAACCCATACTTCTGCCACCTTTGGGCATTAGCCACTCGATTCTCTTCCTTTTAGACTTTAGCTTATATATCACAAGTATCCGTTATCTCTTTAAAACCCTCAGCTTTTTTGGTTCTAGCCATAATACTCCTCTCTTCACTCATTTAGCGCTTTTCACACTGATATTTTTATGATAAAGAGTATTAAATGGATCTCAATTTAGAACCTACTTAAAGGAAAAAAACTACACTTTATACCATATTATTATGGGTGTGTTGTGTGGGGAAATCCAAGATGGCTTCAAGAAATGGTAAAATTTGAACTGGGTTTTAAATGATGGCTAGGAGCCTACTGTGGCTCACAAAGGGCACTTAATCAAAGTCTGCTGAATGAATGAGCCAGGCAGAAAGGGTACGAGAAAGGTATTTAAGCACAGGAAGAGTAAGTGAAAGATCATGAAATTGCCCATGAAGACAAGACGTAAAGGGTATTTCAAGAGATGGTGCAGGTGAGGCACAGGTATACATGGAAGTGCACTGAAGGATATAAGGTCCATGAGGGTCAGGTGCCTTATTTTATACAGCACTGCGACATTATCCAATGGGCAATGGGTAATCAAAGATTTTTTTAAAACAAGGCATTAGGAAAGATGGTTCAGAAAGATGATTTGGGCACAGCAGAGAGGGAGGAAGGAGAGACTGAATACTGGGAAAGTTTAGTAGCAACATTTGAGCAAGAGAGGATAAGGGCTTGAATTTAGGAAATAGTGGTAATGATAAAGAGGATGTGACAGAATTGCTAAGACTTTTAAGAAGGAAGAGCGAGAGGCCTTAGTGCTAGGTTAGATTTAAGAAGGTATGGTAGGAACCAGAGAAGAGATGAGTACTACTCCGAGTTCCCAGTTTGGGAGACAGGGTGCATAAGGAAGTCATTAACACATACATAAGAAGACTAAAAGAGGAAAACAAAGAATGTGTGGTCAGTGAGTTTGGTGTAGGATTTGAGCTACCATTGAGCCATCCAGGAGGAACTGTGTAAGAGAAAGTTTGACTCATAAAAGAGGTGGGTGCTGGAAGTCATTAACATAGAAGGGAGATTCAAGCTGGAGTAGAAGATGAGCAGCACTAGGATAAGCAAACAAATCCAAAAGAGGAATATCAAGTAAAGGAGCAACATTTATAGAGAATAGACAGAGGAAGAGGAAAGAAGAAAGAGAGTAAATAGAACTGGTCAGAGTCAAAAGAGGAAATGAAAACCATGAACTGGAAAAAAGTCAAGGTTAGTCAATAATCAATTATTGCAGTGAAGGCAAACAGAATGAGAATGAAAGCTGGCCAGTGGACCCGACAATTAGCAAGAAACTGCCGACCTCTTGAGAAAACAGTATATATAGCATGGAGAGAGTGAAAGCCAGACCAACTGGGCTAAGGTAAATACAATGTATGAAGAATGCCCTTGATGGATAAGAGCAAAAGGTGGTAGTTTGAAAGCACGAAGGTTTAGAAAAAGATTTTTTAAGATAAGGAGATTTGAACATATTTCTAAGATGAGGGGGAAGCCAATAGAGAGGAAGATACTAAGGAGACCAGAGGGGTAGGAAATCACGGATGGCACAGAATTTTGCACGAAGGGGCTGAGATTTGCCTTAAAGGAGTCCATCCCCCACAATCTTTTCTTAAGAAAGGAAGACAGAGAAAAGATGGGTAAATTTACAGATATTAGGAAGGAAACCAAAGGGAAATATATGAGGCTCATGTCTGGCTGATTTCACTCTAGACTGAAGGTCGTCATCTAAGGAAAATGGGAAGAAATGATTTAGTCTATAGCAGAGGTTCTTAACCAGGGGTCCATGAGCTTGAATTGAAATTCAAAAAAACATTGTTCTTGTGGGGACATGTTAGTGTGGGTGTAATATATTTATTAAATAATGTACAGTATAGTGTAGACTTAGTGAGGAGTCTGTGGTTTTCACCTGACTGGCAAAGGGGTCCGTGGAAGAAAAAAGGTTAAGAACCCCTGGTCTAGAGGACTTGATGAGTGGTATGGCTTGTTTTGCTGCCAGAGTAATGAGAAAAAGGAAGCTGACTAAAGACAAGTAAAAGTATTGCTCAGCTTAGCAGAGATGGGAGCTCAGGTTGACTGTATATCAAAGCCATAGTCAAGCCTCAGGATTATATATTTCCCTCTAGTGTTACCTGGCATCCATCAGACAGAATGGTTGTACTGAAAGAACAAACTGAGTAGACAGGTTCTCAAGGAAATTATTAAGGGGAGCTAATAATAGGTTCCCAGCTGGAGAGAAAGGGAAGTCAATTGTCACTAATTGCTATCTTTTCCATTTAAATATAAAGTAAGCAGCAATGATAACATCTTGATCAATTAGACATTTTATAATGAGAAGGACAGATAAGGCTAGTAGAGGTAGAGGTCCAGATTCTAGAAGTCTCCTGTGTTAGAGGAGCAGGAAGCAGAGGAAGCAATGAGAAAGAAGTTAAAGTAGATCTCCACTGCCCTAAAGGTCAGTTTCTACTCTGTGGAGAGAATGAGTGTCTACCTAACAGAAGTTTGGTTAAAATTAAGTGCTATATATAAAAGCAGCTTGAAAAAACTGTCCAATAGTATTTTGGGAAGGCATTATAAGGTAGAAACAGCAGCTTAAAAAAGTATAAATGAAACATTAAGAAGCTTTTAAGGGGGGCGGATGTGGCTCAAATGGTTGGGCGTCCGTCTGCCATATGGAGGGACCTGGGTTCGATCCCCGGGACCTCCGGGTAAAATAAAAAAAAAAAAAAAAAAAAGAAGCTTTTAAAATGTTTTATTGTGATACTTATTAAATTCAAAGGGGTAAAATTACTTTATGATTGACATGAAAAATGCAAATACTTAATTGGTAAAGCTCTTAAAAATAAGGTGCATATTCATTTATTTACACTACAGCTATGTACTGATCACAATGTTCTAGCCTTTGCACCCAGCCAGGAGAGAAGACAGATGCTGCTTACATTCTAGAAAAATCCTCAGATGTTTAATAACCTCACTCCAAAGTATAACAAACCAGTGTACATAACAATCATTTAAAGACACCAAGGCCTAGAAATATTACATAATACATATGTAAAATATATTTAAGAGAAATATTTTCAAGAGAAAAGTTTTCAATATTACTATGTAATCAGTCTGTCTGTATAGTGCATATTTATGGCAGTCCCTTGGCAAGTAAAACATGATAGCAGCATAAGAGTGGTTATAGCACACACAATTTTTCTTCATTTCTTTTCCCTGATGGCAAGCAGCATACATGGTAAGTACTTCCTGAGTCTACTAACCTGGCAGTGCCATCAGACGATGCAGTAAGTATACAGCGATCATCTTTTGACCAGCAAAGATCATAAATAATATTGAGGTGGCCACACAATTCTCTCATGAAACGTCCAGAAGGGATTTCATATACTAATAAAAATATTGAGAAACAGTAAATTTCTAGACAGACAGTCCTTAATCCAGTAATGTGCAAATTCATAAAAATTTGGATACAAGTTAAACATTGTCTAAAAGAAAAGTATTACTAAAAAATTCTTTGCAATGCAAAGTTAAAATCTACTTAATACCTTCTCATGAAACTTAGACACTAGAATTTACACACATATTTTATAATATGCTACAATTAAAAATTATTCTCATCTCTTCAAAGCAAGCTCCCTAAGAATCCTTGATAATCAACTTTATTATTCAAATAATAAATAACAAATTTAAATTCAATTCACTTAAAATATTCTATAATTTGGGCTTTTGAATTTGTATTCATAGTTAAATTATTTTACCTGAAAGTCAATTAAGTTTTAATTACAAATGTAATTAGGAGAAATAATGAGAAATTTAAACTGTACTTCCGTCAGGAAAAAAAACCTCTAATACTAAAACTACAGATATAGTGAGGGAATAACAGAGACCCAATCTGAAAATCTGATAGACAAAGTACCTGTGATATTATTCCAAGTTATATATACAATGAAATCTTCAAAGACAGGGGCTTTTAACCTTTTTTGTTCCACACACCCCTTTGCCAGATGAAAACCACAGACCCCTTACTAAGTCCACACTATACTGTGTATTATTTAATGAATATATCACACATCCCCCACAAGAATGTTTTTTTTTTTTTGAATTTCAATTCAAGCTCGTGGACCCCTAGTTAACACAGAACAACAAAGTTTTCCAAGTCTCTATCCCCACCTAGAGGTAAAATCAATTTCCCTTTAAAGTCAATTTCCCTTTAAAATACTAAGTAGATCAGAAGCACTTCCAGAATAGTGAAGTAGGGACTTCTCAAATGCAACTCCATAAAAGTAATGAGAACATTGGCAAAATTGCCAAAGTCAACTTTTTCAGAACTCTGGAAATTACCCAAAGACTTGTAACAATCTGAGGAGAACTTAATCACGAAAAACAGCTCAATCTTGGTAAAAACAGTGAAATTTGTGGTATTTTATCTTGCCTTGTTTCCCATTCATCCCTCCCCAGCTCTTTGGAAACCAAGAGCCTTACAACCACACTGAAAACCAGCAGCCTAGCAGCTGCTGGAGGGGAAAGATGGGTTTGGAGCTCCCCAAGGGCCCATCCCCAGAGACTTATAGCTATTTGACAGCCTGGCAGCTCCCTGAAAAGCTCCATTTTCAGGGTTTTATCTTTATTTGGCCTGACTCAGGGCACACTCTGCGCGAACAGCCCAACCCTATAGTTTTTTACAAAAACAATTACTGGTACTGTCTAATACTGTAGCTGTTGGAGGTAGCCAAACCAGTTGCGGCTAAGAGGAGGCTGAACAAAAAAACTTAAAAGGAAACAAATGGGACTGAGACTTCATAGAGAACTTTGAAAAGTTTCAAGATACTCCTAGGAATTCAGAAGGCTATGTGCATGAGAAGGGGAGGCTCAGCACAAGCAGGAAGTATAAGCTAATTGTAAACTGCCTGCTGAAGTGTTAAAAGTATATCCCAACATACAGAGAGGCCCTTATCAAAAGCTGGGAGACCTACTGGTTCAAGGCATTGAAAAATCTCTAATCATCACCATTATGTTCAGTTAACTGAACAGAAACTTCAGTGGCCAAGCATAACAAAGAATAAAGAGTTTATATAGAATTAGTCCATGAAGGTCACTCATCAAACAGCAACAACAACAAAACCAAGAATAACAAATCCTAAGGGTAGGGGCTCTCACTTCCAGGGTTGACACACTGTATTATTTATTAGTCAGTTTTCAAAAAAGTTAAGAGGCATGCACAGATAAAAGGAAAGTAGGCCCATACACAGGGAAAAAACAAACAAAACAGTCAACAGACACTGTCCCTGAGGAAGCCCAGATGTTGACCTTCCTAGTCAAAGACTTTAAATCCACTAATAGAATTATGTTTTAAAATCTAAAGGGAACCGTATCTAAAGAATTAAACTATGAGTAAGACGTCTCACCAAAAAGAAAATATCTTTAAAGAGAAAAATTATTTTAAAAAGGACCAAATGGAAATTTTGGAGTTGAAATATAACTGAAGTGAACAATTCATTAGAGGGGCTCTATACCAGATTTGAATTGGAAGAAGAAAGACTCATTAAACTTAGATTATCCAATATGAGGAACAGAAATAAAAAGAATAAAGAAAAATGAATAAAGCCTCAGCGACTTGTGAGACACCATTAAATGTTCCAACATATGCATAAGGGGAGACCCAGAAGGAGAGGGAATGAGTGAGGGGCAATAGAATATTTGAAGAAATAATGACCAAAAAGTTCCCAAATCTGTGAAACACAATCTGCATATCTAAGAAGCAAAATGGATTCCAAGTAGGGTAATCTCAAAGAGATCCCATCCTAGACACATGATAATCAAAGATAGAGAATCTTGAAAGGAGCAAGAGAGAAGAAATTCATCATACAGAAGAGATTCTCAATAAGACTAACAGCTGACTTCTTATCAGAAACCATGAATACCAGAAGGCAGTATAATAACATATTCAAAGTGCTGAAGGAAAAATATACAGTCTGTCAATAATTCTATATCCAGTAAAAATATCCTTCAAAAAAGAAGGAGAAATGAAGTCATTCCAACATAAACAAAAACTGTGAAAGCTCATCACAGACAGATCTATTCTATAAGAAATTGAAAAGGGAATCCTTTAGGATGAAATGAAAGGACCTTAAAGAGTAATTGCAACCCACACAGAAATAAAGAATGCCAGAAAAGGTAACTGTGTAAGTCAGTATAAAAGATGGTGGAAATGTATTTTGTTTGTAAAACTCTTTTCTTCTCCTGATTTAAAAGACATCTACATAAAACAATAGTTATAAAACTGCATTTTTGGGAGTATAATTGTAAAGATGTATTTTTTTATAATAATAACAGCACAAAAGAGGAAGAAGGAACAGAGATATATTAGAGCAAAGGTCTTGCATATATGAAAATTTAGTATTAAGCCAAACTACATTTTTATAAAATAAAATAATTGTAAAGGCCAGAGTAACCTCTAAGAAAATAACTTTTAAAATGCAGTGAAAGAAACAAGAGAATTAAAATAGTATAGTAGAAAATAAGTACTTAACACAAAAGCAGGTAGTAATGCAGAAAGAAAGGAACAAGGAAGACATAAGACATACAAGAAAACAAATATGAAACGGTGAGATTTAAATCCTATCTCATCAGTAATTGCATTATATGTAAATGGGCTGAGCACTCCAAAGAAAAGGCAAAGATTACCAGAATGTATAAAAGGACCATTCAACCAAATACTGTCTATAAGATACACATTAGATTCAAAGACACAAAGAGACTGAAAGTAAAAAGATGACAAAAGATATATTGCACAAACAGTAACTAAAAGAGAGCTAATATCAAATAAAATGGACTTAGGCAAGCATTGTTATTAGAGACAAAGAAAAACCTCACAACATCATACTCAATGGTAAAAGTATGAAAGCTTTCCCCCAAAGATAAGGAACAACACAAGGATGTCCACTCTCACCACTTTTATTCAACCCTGTACTGAAGTTTCTAGCCAGGGCAATTAGGCAACAAAAAGAAAAGAAGGCATCCAGATTGGAAAGGAAGAAGCAAAATGATTCTATTCTCAGATGACATGCTCTTCTATTTAGATAATCCTACGGAATGCAAAAAGAACAAAACAAAACTATTAGAACTAACAAATGACTTCAGCAAGTTTGCAGGATAAATATATTAAAAACTGTTAAATTTCCATATGCCACGAATTAACAATCTGAATTTACAATAGCATCAAAATAAATTTAACTAAAAGCTTAACTATTATACACTAGAAACCACAAAACATTGTTGAAAGAAACGAGAAAGACTTAAGTAAATGGAAAGCTATCCCATGTTCATGGATTAGAAGACTTAACATTGTTAAGATGGTAATACTCTCCAAATTTATCAACACAATCTCTTTCAAAATCTCAAAAGGCTTTTTTTCTTTGCAGAAATTGACAAGGTGATCCTAAAATTCATATGGCAATGCAAAGAACCCAGAACAGCCAAAACAATCTTGAAAAAGAATCAAGTTGGAAGATTGACAATTCCTGATTTCAAAACCTACGACAATGCTACAATAATTAAGATATTGTAATAATGACATAAGGATAGACATCTAGATCAATGGAATCTAACTGAGAGTTTCAGATATAAACCTTTATACTTATGGCCACTTCATTTTCAACCACGGTGTCAAGACAATACAATGGGGAAAGAAGGGTCTTTTCAACAAATAGTGATGTAACAACTGGATATCCATATGCAAAAGAATGAAGTTGGACTCCTATGTCACACCATATATGAAAATTAAGTCAAAATGGATCAAACACCTAAAGGTAAGAACTAAAAGTATAAAACTTACAGAAGAAAACACAGATGTAAATCTTCATGACCTTGGACTAGGCCATGGTTTCTTAGAAATGACACCAAAAGTACAAGAAACAAAAGGAAAAAATTATATTGGGCTTTATCAAAATTAAAAATGTGTGCTTCAAAGGACACCATCAAGAAAATGAAGAGGCAACCACTGAATGAGAGAAATTATTTGCAAATCATCTATCTGATAAAGGACTTGTATCCAGAATATATAAAGAACCCTTATAAGTGAACAATAAAGACAAATAACCCAACTAAAAATTGGGCAAAGGATTTGAATAGACTTTTCTCCAAAGAAGATATACAAATCACACATGAAAAGATGCTCAACATTATTAGTCATTAGGAGAGAAAGATTAGTTATTACCAGGGGTCTGTGAGAGAAGGGGCTATGGGGAATGACTGCTAATGGGTACAAAGTTTCTTGGATGATGAAAATGTTCTGGAATTGGATAGTGGTATTGGTTTCACAACCATGAAATTACTGAAACTCACTCAATTATATACCATAAAAAGGTTGAATTGTATTATATCTCAATAAAGCTGTTATCTAAAAAATACTAAGTAGTGAAATGACCCTGAGATATTGTCAGGATGGTCTTTCTCAAATTTCCCTCTGTAATTTAATGTCATTTGTATTAAATATCTTATCTTCCAAATAAGTTTTCTCTGATAATGGAATGGTTGACTGACTTCTAACACAAATATAATTTTAGTTACACAAGACAAGCAGAAATTGTTACTTATTGTTTCTTCTACTTTTCATTTAAACACAAATTAAATAGTAACAAATTATAATAACCGGTATGTGGATGTTCAATTTAATTATAAAAGTGAATTGTGTGGCCAAGGATACTACCAATATGCTCAGTTCTATGTTTCCATGTTTTGTTTTTTCCCCCATCTTAATTGTATTAGATATATTTACTTGCCTCTGAGCCATTATTGCTTCCAAAGATAAAAGCTTCAACCTGCCATACACAATGGAATGATGCCATATATCAGCATATGAATCAAACCAGTTAACTTTCAAACCCGCAAATGGGATCCATTTCACCATCCCCGATGTTAACGGACCATTCCTATCTGCATTAGTTAAAATGTCCACAAACAATTCAAAGTAATTTTGCTACTAGCCTAAACCAACACAAATTTAGGAGGGTAAATTTGCTACCAAAAAGGACAGCATCAAGGTGATTTACAGTCCAAATTTTTTTTTTTTTTTTTTTACTTTACTTTTAGAGGAGTTTTAGATTACAGAAAAGTTACATCAAAAGTATAGGGGATTCTCATATTATTCACCTTCCACTCACAGATTTTTCCCTATTATTAACTGTGACAGTTTGAAGTTTTGTGAATCCCCAAAAAGATCATATCCTTTGAACTAACCCATCCCTGTGGGTGTTGGGCCTTGTGATTGCACAGCATCAGTGAGGTGTGACCCAAGATGGTTCTCTATCTTCTTGCTGGGTCTTATATAAACTGAAAACGCAAAGGGAGAAAAGACATACAGAGAAAGGGAGCTCTGCCATTTTGATGCTGCCATGTGAGAGATGACTTCCAGGCTCACCTACAGCTACAGAAAGAGAAGCTCAAGAGGCTCAAGGAGAGGAGCTCCAGGGAGAGATGTCTGATTGCCCACAGCTGAGCTTGAGGAAAAGCAGAGAGAGACCAGCAGACCCACCATCTTGCCTCGCCACGTGGCAGGACTCCAGGATCTGCTAGCAGCTGACCATTGGTGAGAAAGCATCTCTGATGGTGCCTTAATTTGGACATTTTTGCAGCCTCAGAACTGTAAGCTTTTCCCCTCATAAATATCCCATTTAGAAATCCAGTACCTTGGTACTTTGCAGCCCTGTGGCAAATTAATACATTAACATCTTACATTAGTGTGGTACATTTGTTACAATTAATGAACTAATATTGAAGCACTTTTACTAACCAAGGTCTATAGTTAACATTATGGTTTACACTTTGCACTATAGTTTTATAGGCTTTGACAAATGTATAAAGTCATGTATATGTCATTGTAGTATCATACAGGACAATCCCATTACCCCAATTATGCCCTATGTTCCACCTATTCATCCCTCTGCCTGCCCTCTGAACCCCTGGCAACCACTATCTTTATATATATGTTACAAGTTTTTCCATTAACATAAGATAATAACTGCAATAACAGTAAATCTATTTTGGTCCATAGTTAGACTCCCCCTTATTTTCATTCATTCTTCAATCTTAAGGGATTTGGGTTGATGTCCACTCTGACTGCTTCAGGCTGAGAGGGGGCTTAGATATTATAGAGCAGATGGAAGGAACTGTTTTGACTTAAGTTGTAGATACTCCCTGTTTTGGGGGATGGGATTTGTCCATCATCATCATTTTGTTAGTTGTCAATTCAAGTCTGAAGAACTGGACAGTAGGAATTGGCCACAATACTGCTGGGATTCAAGGCTCAACCAGCATATGAACAATCCAAAGATTTAGGTCTCTGAGACATATATTTAATGAATATAATGATAATTATAGGTTCAAATAAAAGGAAGAGAAGAATCATAAGTAGGAAAATTATAAATTAGTGTAACTATGTAATATTAGGGAAATAGATTATGATTTATTCCCAAATAGGACCCGCCAAGAGGGTAAGTCTTGCCTATAGTGTCTGGACATCCCTAGAACCCTTGGAAGCACTTTTGTTTGAGGCTTTGTTTACTATGGCAGTTAGTGAAATCTGCCTGAGATCTGTGTAAGTGTAACCTCCGGAATGATCTCCTCACTCATTTTGAAATCTCTTAGCCATAAAAACTCTTTTTTACTTAATGTTTTCCCCGTTTGTCCAAGGTCTTTTTCCAAAGACATCGCTGGTTAGAACTTGGTAATAATCCCTTGGTGCCGGGGAGGTTCACCCCGGAAGTCATGTCCCAAATCAGGGGTAAGGTAGTGAGTTTATTTGCAGAGTTTGTACAAATTTGAGTAAGACAGAGGTCTTCAGGAAGTAACTCTTAGGCATTAATTATAATTAGACTAAGTTTCATTTTTACAGGAATAAAGTTCATAAGTAGAAGCATTAAGATTGCGGGCTTGGCATATTGGCCTGTTTTCTTTTGTTAGGCACTGCCTACATATTGCAGAGGTTTTTGCCATTTTATTTGGGAGAGTAGCAGGACTCCATGATGGGAGTTTAATATTTTGTTGGCTACTGTGTGGGCCTCTATCTATCAACAAAACAAACCTACGACAACACAAATATATTCATATCCCATAGCAGTATGTTTCAGGTGCATGTTTCTCCATAATATCACCCTAGTATCACCCTGTACTAGTGACGTACCTTTGTTATAGATCCTGAAAGAGCATTCTTATAATTGTATTAACCAGAATCCTCAGCCACTCCAAAATTCACTGAGTTGTAAAGTCATTTGTTTTATCCTCTAGCTTTCCTTCTAGCATCACAGATGGCCCAAACCTTCCCCTTTCAACCACATTCACACTCACACTTCAGCACCATTAATTACACTCATATTGCCGTACCACAATCATCTCCATCTATTACCAAACCATTACAATCAACCTTACAAATTCTGCCCAGATTAAGCATCAGCTCACCAATCTCTACTCCCTTTCTTCTCCTGGTAACCTATCTTCCAGACTCTACCTCTGTGAGTCTGCTCTCCATCCTTAGCTCATATCAGTGATATCATGCAATATTTGTCCTTTAGTGCCTGGCTTACTTCACTCAATATAAGGTCCTCAAGGTTCATCCACATTCTCACATGTGTCAGTACTTCATTCCTTCTTGTAGCTGAATAATATTCCATCATCTGTACGTACCACATTTTGTTTATTCATCTGTTCATGGACACTTGGGTTGAATCCATCTTTTGGCAATTGTGAAAAATGCCCCTGTGAACATTGGTGTACATATATCTGTTTGTGTTCCTGTTTTCAATTCTTCTGGGTATTTACCTAGTAGTGGGATTGCCAGAGCATATATTGTGCCAATACCAAACAGTTTTGACCACTGTAGCTTTGTAATTCTATACTTAGCTTCCTGCAGAACTACCAAACTGTCCTCCACAGTGGCTGTACATTCTACATTCCCACAAGCAGTGAATGAGTGTTCCAATTTCTCCACATCCTCTCCAACACTTAGTAGCTTTCTGATTTTTTAATAGCAGTGAGTCACACCTATTGGTGTGAAATGATATCTTATTGTAGTTTTGATTTGCATTTCCCTAATAGCTCCTGATGCTGAACACTTTTTCATGTACTTTTTAGCCATTTGAATTTCCTCTTTGGAAAAGTATCTGTTCAAGTCTCTTGCCCATTTTTAAATGGGTTGTTTATCTTTTTATTATTGAGTTGCAGAATTTCTTTATATGCACTGGCTATTAGACCTTTATTGGATAAGTGATTTCCAAAAATTTTCTCCCACTGAGTAGGCTGTCTTTTTGCTTTCTTGATAAATTCCTTTGAGGCACAAATGTTCTTAATTTTGAAGAGATCATTTATCTATTTTTCTTTCATTGCTCACACTTTGGGTGTAAAGTTTATGAAACCATTTCCTACTATGAGATCTTGGATGCTTCATTACATTCTATTCTAGGAGCTTTATGGTCCTGGCTCTTAAATTTAGGTGTTTGATCCATCTTGGGTTAAATTTTGTATAAGGCATAAGATAGGGGCCCTCTTTCATTCTTTTGGATATGGATATCCAGCTCTCCCAGCACCATTTGTTGAAGAGACTGTTCTGTCCCAATTGAGTGAGCTTGGTGGCCTTCTCGAAGTTGAAGTAGATGTGCAGGTCTTTAGCTGAACTCTCAGTTCAGTTCCATTGGTCAACATGTCTATCCTTGTGCCAATACCAAACAGTTTTGACCACTGTAGCTTTGTAGTATGCATTAAAGTCAGGTAGCAAGAGTCCTCCAACTTGATTATTCTTTTCCAAGGTGATTTTGGCTATTTAGGGCCCCTTACCGTTCCAAATAAATTTGATGGCTGGCTTTTCCATTTCTGTAAAAAATGTTGTTGAAATTTTTATTGGGATTGCCTTGAATCCGTAAATCAATATGGGTAAAACTGACATCTTAATGATATTTAGTCTTCCAATCCATGAACATGGAATATTCTTCCATTTATTTAGGTCTTCTTTGGTTTCTTTTAGCAATGTTGTGTAGTCTTCGGTGTATAAGTCCTTTATATTTTTAGTTAAGTTTATTCCCAGATATTTGATTTTTTAGTTGTTATTGTAAATGGAATTTTTTCTTGTTTTCCTCCTCAGATTGCTCATTACTAGTGTACAGAAACACTACATATTTTTCCTGTTAATCTTATATCCTGCCACTTTACTGAACTCGTTTATCAGCTCTAGTAGCTCTGCTGTATATTTTGCAGGACTTTCTATATATAAGATCACTGTCGGGAAGCGGCTGTGGCTCAATCAGTAGGGCTCCCGTTTACCATATGGGAGGCCCCGGGTTCGGTTCCCGGGGCCTCCTGGTGAAGGCAAGCCCGCCCGCACGGTGTGGTTAGCTGACCCAGCGAGCACAAGCAGCAAGGGGGGGATAAATGAATAAATAAATAAAATCTTTAAAAAAAAAAAAAAAAAAGATCACTGTCATAAACAGATAATGGAAGTTTTACTTTTTCCTTTTCAATTTGGATGACTTTTATTTCGTTTTCTTGCCTAAGTGGTCTAACAACAACTTATAACATAATATTCAATAAGTGTGGTGACAGTGGGCATCTTTGTCTTATTCTGAATCTTAGAGGGAAAGCCTTTAGCCTTTCAACACTGAGTATGATGTTAGCTGTGGGTTTTTCATATATGCCCTTTATCATGCTGAGGAAGTTTACTTCTATTCCTATATTTTGAAGAGTTTTTATCAAGAAAGGATGCTGTATTTTGTCTAATGCCTTTTGTACATCGATAGAGACAATCATGTAATTTTTGTCCTTCGATCTGTTGATGGGGTATATTACGCTGGTTGATTTTCTTATGTTGAGTCATCCTTGCACACCTGGGATAAAACCAACTTGATCATGGTGTATAATTCATTTGATGTGCTGTTGGATTCAATTTGCAAGTATTTTGTTGAGGGCTTTGCATTTAAGTTCATTAGAGAGACTGCTCTGTAATTTTCTTTTCTTGTAGCTTCTTTATGTGGCTTTTGTATTAGGGTGATGTTGGCACCACAGAATGAGTTAGGTAATGTTCCCTCCACTTCAATGTTTTGGAAGAGTTTGAGCAGAATTGGTATTAGTTCTTTTCAGAATGATTGGTAGAATTCACCTGTAAAGCCATCTGGTCCTGGGCTTTTCTTGGTTGGGAGGTGTTTGATGACCTATTTGTGTCCTTAGGTCTAAGCAAGTCTTTTGCAGACAGCATAGAGATGAGTCATATTTTTTTTTCTATACTGCCATTATGGTGTCTTTTAATTGGAGAGTTTAATCCATTAACATTCAATGCTATTACTGTAAAGGTAGTACGTACTTTGGCCATTTTTTCTTTAAGCTTATATATGTAATATTTTATTTTTACTTCTGTTTTTATCTTTTTAGGTACCCTTACTAATAATCTTCCTTTCTACACTATCCTCCAAATCTCTCTCTCCTGCCTTTTTCTTTCATCCTGTAAAACTCCTTTTAGTATTTCTTGAAGGGCAGGACTCTTGTTGACAAATTCTTTCCATTTCTGTTTATCTGAAGGCTCCCCTTCCAGCTAATGCCCACTTGCTGGCCTGATCATCCTCTGTCTCCTCTCTCTCCCAGTGCCTATGGCATAGGTTTTTGGTGAATTTTTAAAATAGCATAGATGTAATCACACTACATAGTTTAAAAAAAATTTTTTTTAAACCTATTCATTACTTCACGAGGAAGAATATTTATTTAATAAATGCCAACTGAGCCAATTATGAGTTCCCACTGAAAGTCAGAAAGTGAATCATCTAAGGAATAATAAGCTGTGTGATGCTGAGGAAAGTTCCACAGGACAAATTGCTCAGGACAGTCGCCCATGAGAGCTGACAATGCCTGCCCTGGTGAGCAAAGAGTAAGGGAGAATAATTAATGCATCTAAGTCTCAGACTATGCTAATGTTCACTTCTGAAAAAAACTCTAAAAGTTAAATAATTTTTCTTTTTACCTTGGTTTCCTTTATCTTTTAAAGGCAAGTTGAGAAGGTAGGATTTGGCCTCTCTGCCAACTTTCCTATCATGAAAGTCTTCATCTAATTACTCCTGAGCAAATATACTAGAGTTCTAGTGCATAACTAATTTGGGAGTTTTCATAATTCAAACTATCAATGATATCCACTGACCACATCGGACTAAAATTTCTCATGAGATTTATTCATCCTTCGTGTTTCTAAATTTCTATATTTAAAGTAGATATGCTTATAAAAATGCTCTAGCACGTTTCAGAAATACACTTAACACCCTTCATGTGATCATTCTCATTCTACTTCCAAACAGATACTGTACAGAAAAATGTAACATTATTATAAAAGAACTGTTACTTTATTTGAAAAAATCTATTTTCTTTAGTTTAGTAACACTAAAGGATGACTCAAATTAATATTTCAATGAGCTTTAAAAAGGACAGAATGTCCTCCACGTGGACTACAATCTGGATTAAACAGGCAGGATTACTACTCACAAATAAGTGGATAGCCATCCCGGCGGGCACAGGCTGCTGCTAATATTCTTCCATTGTGGGAGAAAGTAAGGCAAAAACATCCTCGTTCTCCTGCATTTAGTGAAAAGAGGTGCTTGTTTGGGATACGGCAAGCCTAAAAACATATATTTTTAAAATATAAATTAGGAAACATTAAAACACAAAGACTAGTTGTTCATTTCAATTACTATAATGGCTTCTTCAAAAAAAAAAAAAAATTCCCCTTACTGTGACACAGAAGAAGAGAAAAGCAAGTAAGCAGAATGATGAAAAAACCACGTAGAGTAAGTGAATTTGCACTATCTAAATAATACTTAATTCACCTAAGATATGAATAGGAAATACCTGATACTCTAAGTTTATGAGTGCCATGTTGCTTTCAGATAGCCACAAAAAAAGAATGTGCATCCCATCCTTCTTCCACACAGTAATTAATAAATCTGTCTTGCTGAGGCCACAAACTTGGTTTAAGACCATAAGTACCCCATAGGGTTTAGAGTAAGCCCAGAATGAATATTCATGTTCATTTTCTCTTTCTTTATCTCTCTCACAATAACCATCCTTTGTGGTTGCCTTCTAAAATGTACTTTCAAATTAAGCAGTCACTCCTTATGCATTTCTCATTCATTTGTTTCATTTATTAAAACTTCTTCATAGTTTTTTTTTTTTCTTTTTTAGGCCATAACGCGTATTGAACCCAGAACTTCATACATGGGGGCAGGTGCTCAACCACTGAGCTACATCCGCTTCCCTTTCTTCATAATGCTTATGCTTTCATTCTCTATAACTAGTTGAAACTAAAATTTTCCAGGTATTAACACTTACTAGAGGAAATATTACTCTTACTTGCCCTTATTCTATCTTTTTTCCAACCTTCAGTGAGCCTTAATTACTGAGTTACTTATTCAAAAAGTTGATTTAAGCATATAATAGCCCTTATTCTAATCTACATCAGGAATGCTGCACATTATGGATAATATCTTTTCACATATTCATCACAGCAACTCCATGGATCATCATTATTAGCTAAAAATAGTTAAGAATTACTGCAGAGAGTCAAGCCCAGCTTAATGGGCCTCATCAAAGACTATCACAGTTCAAGGGCTTGCTTCCTACATGGATAGCAGGTTTTTCACAAATAGGGCCAAGATTTAGCAGTACCTTAGGAGGCAGGTACTAGAAGGGTGAAAAATTCAAGAGACATTTATTACATGCCAAAAATGTAGCAGACACCACACTTTTTCTTTCATTCTCCAAACAGATGATTAGGAAAAGGGAGAGAGGGATTAAGAGGGGACAAAACTTGAAGGAAAAGTGAGGAGGTTTTAGAACCACTTGCTGCTGCTCCTGGACTAGGAAATATGGCTGAGGAAGGCTCTGTGCCCAATCACCTGGGCTACAATAGCAGAAGCCACTATCATTTGCTTTGTATCCCAGGGCTCAACACTGCTTTACCCAGTACAGGCATTCTATGAAGTCTAATGACAACAAAGGCCCTTAATATTAATAGCCTTGACTCTTCCTGCCCCTTACTACATTGTCAGTCACCGAATACTGACACTTGCGAACCTATCATAAGTAGGTTCTTACTTCTAGCTCTTGTACTTGTCTTGTATTCCTCATTTTTACTACCCTGATCACAAGTTTAGTCCTACATTGTCTCAAGGACTACAACTGCCATGTACTAAGTGTTCCTAATTCTGATGTCTCCTATTCAATACCACCTTGGATGTCATCACCACCATTAATTTGTTGTAAAATGTACTGCTATTGTGCTTCTCTCCTACCTAAAATCTTCCATTATCTCTCACTTCCCCCATAATCAAGTTGAGACACCACAATGCAGGCCTAATCTACCATCACCACTGTGTCTCTTATACAAACTCTCATTTCCAGCCAGCCAAGCTTTTGAGTGCTCAATGAATCCAAGAGGTCCCTTTCTATTCATTTATGACCCTACCTCTATGTAAAATATCATCCCTTTCTCTCTTCACCCACTCCTAACTTGGCTGTCCTTGAAAGTCTGTCTTTAACTCCACCAGCCTGGTGAATGAATCCTTCCTCCACTACTCTGATTCACCTGCTTACGTCAGCAAGTCAGCAAGTTGGTTTCAGGATGCTTTATAGTAATACAAATTTTTGAGGACCCCAAGAAGTTTGTGAGTTTATATCTATTGACCGTTTGTGTTGACAGCTATTGATATTTGTCTTATTAGAAAGTAAAACTGAAAAACTTGAAAAATAATTCATCTGAAAATAACCATAGCAAATACATTATGTGTTAGCATAAGAAACATTAATACGAAAAATAACTATATACAATAGAATTGTTTTATACTACTGAAAATCTCCTTAAATTCTGATTAAATAAAAGACAGCTGGATTTTTATAAGTGCTTCTGCAGTCACTCTGTTGCAATATCACATCACTTAGCTTTTGGGAAACTCCAGTATATATATGGAGAAAATGAGACTGAAAAGGACAAATAATACCCCCAAATCACAATGAAAACAGGCTGACCACACAGATCCCCTGAAAGGGTCTCAGGAACTCCCAGGGGTCCCCTACCATACTTTGGGACTGCTGATCTATACAATTGTTTTTATACTTAGTTTGCCTCAAGACTTCCCTGACGCATACCAGAAAGTGAACATTTTAAGTGTTTTCTTATTTCCCCAACTAACATGGAAGGTCTCCAAGGGCATAGTCTAAGCATTAATCTCTCTATATTATGATGTCTGCAGTATTCCAAATCTGATAAGGAGATTTTAAAATGCATGGGTAAAATCGACCTCAGAAAGAAAGCCAAATATGATGCAAAACACCAAAAGTAAAGCAGTCTAGAAAAATAATCATTCTTATTTAATATTAGAATATTAGACATTTGGACAAATTAAGAATTTTGATAAAATGTATCTGGTAATGGCTGTATATAATGAAACACTCCACTCTTTATGGAATCAAGTAAGAAAATTTTAAAAGTTGTATCAGTAATTCTTCTGGCCTAAGAAATGCTAAGTAAGAAAACTTTGGTAAAAGCTTAAAGGCAGTCCAGCTGGTGGTAAAAGGATATGCATGTACGTATCTCCATTAAAATGTGATTCAGGATGAAGCCTGGAGCAGTAAATACTTTGATGAATCCATAAAGGTTAGGAATCATCTCTCTTACAGGTATCAAAAGTCTGTTTTTTGACTGCTCTGGCCTCCAAATCAAGAACCTGATATAGTGGTTCTCTGCACATGACAGAGACTCTAGAATTGTCAAATGGAATCATGGGGAGCCTAGATTACAGTTGAGAATAAGGATAATCTGGGAGTTTTATGCAGCAAGCTTGTTATCTTAGAAGCTGTCAGAGTTTTTAAAGAAAACAAGTAAATATCTGAATCCAGTGTTTTCAGATACCTCACCTGCCCAGGCAGTCGTTTCCACCTTACTACTTCCTTTGAATCCTCCAGTCCTGGTTCTGAGTCTACTGAACTTGCCTCACGCTGACATTCACAATCCTCTGGTTGACCTTTCTCCTCCTGAAGAGCCACCATTGAACGGTAAGATGGTCTTATCTAATAGGTATAGAAAATGAGGAAGTCCACATATCATATTGTGTTAATCTTTTTCTCCTTTCTAGCACATATTGCTTTTAAAATATTGAAGCAAATAAAATATATGGAAATGTTTGCCAAATGTAATACAGAAAAAATTCTACTTTTGCTTACATACTATTCTAAAATTTAAAAAAGCTGTTGAAATTACAGTCCTATTTAACAACAAAAACAAGTCTTAAAAGTTCAGAGGAAAAAAATAGGACTCCAATGGTATGAGAAATGGTTTTACTAACTCTGTCCCTTTGTTTCAGCTTTTTCATAAATAGGCACCAAGAAGTTATGTCAAGGATCTGACATGCTATGATACCTCTGGCTTTAAAATCATGAAATCTAGTTAAAATCTTCCATTACTTAAAAATGGATTTAATTTAATTAAATCAATGCAAAATCAACTATACATTACCAACTATAAAATGTACAACTCACCTGAAAGATTAATGTCTTATTTACTGTTTCATTTCATTTTAGGTCCAATCCTTTGCTAAGATCATTTGTAATTTTAGTCTATGTAAAACAGCAGTAGAAATATTATTTACTGGTTGTATTAGTCAGCCAAAGGGGTGCTGATGCAAAATACCAGAAATCTGTTGGCTTTTATAAAGGGTATTTATTTGGGGTAGAAGCTTACATTTACCAAGTCATAAAGCATAAGTTACTTCCCTCACCAAAGTCTGTTGCCACGTGTTGGGGGAAGATGGCTGTTGATGTCTGCCAAGAGTTCAGGCTTCCTGGGTTCCTCACTTCCCAGGGCTCGATTCTCTCTGCGCTCAGCTGCTCTGCTCCCCTGTGTGCTTACTCCGACTCAAAACTCCAACATCCCTTCTCTGTGGTGCGGTTTCTCTGTGAGTCCTCACCCACAAAGGAGACAGGGAAGCAACGTCCTACTTATGTGGCCCAATCAAAGCGTTAATCATTATTTAATCAACTAAAAGTGAAACCTCTGAATCCAATATAATCTAATATGCCCAGAGGAAAAGACCAGTTCACAAACATAATCCAGTATCTATTTTTGGAATTCATAAACAATATCAAACTGCCACAAGGCCCCATCTCCTTGGTTGGCTAATATAAATGGATACTCACTCAAGAAGACACCAGGGAGAGAGAGAGCTCTGTCATTTTTGATCCTAGGACCCTGGGGAGAGATGAGCTATTCACCTGATAGCTTACAGCTGACCTTGAGAAGAAGGTCGAGACTGATATAGGAAGCCCCGACAGACAACTCCTATGCCAGCCTGCAGCTGAGATGGGGAAGGAGCTAGGCCCAAAGAGCCTTAAGAGGAAGAGGAAGCCCAGGAAGGAGACCAGGCCGAGATCAGTGACTATCTTGCTTCAACACGTGGCAACTGACTTTGGTAAGAACGCAACCCTGAGGTGGACTTTTTAGGCCTTATAACTATAAGCTTCTACCCCAAATAAATACCCTTTATAAAAGCCAACAGATTTCTGGTACTTTGCGTCAGCACCCCTTTGGCTGACTAATACGAATAACCATCAGAAAAATGCCTTTAAATCAGGGGTCTGCAAACTAGAGCCTGTGGGCTTTATCCAGCCTGTTGCCTGTTTTTTGTAGAAAAGTTTCATGGGAACACAACCCTGCATGTTTACTTAGTTTTGTCTACATGTGTCTTATGCAGCTACTTCCATGCTACAGCAGCAAAGTTAAGTAGTTGTGGCAAAGACAATATAGATTGCAAAGCCTAAAATATTTATTATCTGCCCTGTTACAGAAAATGTGTGCCAACCCCTGCTTTGAATCATTCCTTTACCTTTAATTTTTTAAAACCAATATTACTACAAAACATTTTGCCTAACATTGAGATCTGCATTTTAGTACTTAAACTTTTTAAAGTATCTTTTAAGTATCGGCTATTACAGGCTTAACATGTAATCTCTAAGGTGCTCTAGGAATCTATTAAAATAATTCTAGAGACCTTATCTTTTTGGAAGTGGAAAACATTATGTACCATTTAATCTCACCAACAGAAGATATACAGTAATCTGTGCTATTAACTTACACATTCTGGGACTTTCAATCCTCTTACAGTTACATACAAGGTTGATGGATAGCGATTTCTCGGACATTTTGACCACCATTCAAAAACCTCAACGACATTTAATTGGTATCGAGGCTTGGCAGGTGGATAATACAGCTGCAAGCGAAGTTTTGAATTGATGTTTACATTTCCATTGGCTCCTAGAAGCTTAAAATAAGAATTCCAATAAAATCTTCATGAAAAATAAATGTATCCAGTAAAGTAAGAGTACATTGTCAGAAACTCATTTCAAAAATAATTGATATGGCAGGCTGAAATTCCCTAGGTTTATAAAGTTATATAAATATTTTCCTGATAGCTCTCTTTTCATCCACACAACTTCAGACTATTGGTAAGGCATTTACATAACTGTGCCAGGTTTTACTTTGAGCAAAGGAAGTGATCTGTGCATACTTATTTGTTTGAAATAGTAATGATAAAGATTAAAATACGTATTTGTTACTCTCAGAACAAATTATTCATTTGTTTAGTACCATATCTTTAATGGTAAATTTTTATTATGATTTATGATTTTTAAATAAATGTCAAAGTCATTTTCAAAGAGTGATTAGAATAATTAAACTCACTCATGCCATTTACTACATTTTTTCAATGTTTAGCCTACCACCTTTTTAAAAAGATAAAACAATAAATTAAACGAAAAGACATTTGTTTGGGAAGCGGATGTGGCTCAATCGATAGGGCTCCCGTTTACCATATGGGAGGCCCTGGGTTCGATTCCCAGGGACTCCTGGTAAAGGCAAGCCAGCCCACGCGGCACGGTGAGCTGACACAGCAAGACGACCCAACAAAGAGAGACAAGCAGACACAGAAAAACGCACAGCAAATGGACACAGCAAGCACAAGCAGCAAGGGGGGGGATAAATAAATAAATAAAATATAAAAAAAAAAAAAGACATTTGCTTATTGAACTAAGTAAATGGAGATTCTTATGAGAAAAATAAAACCTCACCAACTCAAAATAGGTCCTTTTTCACTAGTCTGAGACTCTCAGTAGGTTTAAATGTCCTTGTCCTTTCTATTTTTCTGTCCTCTACAAACTAAGAGCAGAGACAGGTGAGAGCAAGACTATGGAGGAAATAGAAAGAATGATAAAAGGAAAATCAGGCAACGATGGTGGCATGAAAACCAAGAGAATGATGGAGTAACTGAAGACAGATCTAATAAATTAGAAATGAAAAATGATCAATAAATCTGGCAAACAAAATCATTAGTGATTTGGTTGGGAGAAGTTTTAGTAACAGAGGCAGAATCCACACTGCAGTGTGCTCAGGAATGAGGCATCAATAAGGAAATGGAGAAGGCAAGTGTATTTTCTACTCCCCAAGGGCAGGATGTAAAGTCAATGGAGTCAAATGATATCAGAGATGTGAAGAACAGTTTTGAACTGAGTGACAGAGATGCTCAGTCATTGCCTATTAAGCACTCTAGACCCTTCACAAGCCCTACCATTGTCTGCCAAATGAGCCACTCGTAAGCCAGAACTTTGCTCTGGGATTTTTAAAGCAATATTCCCTAATTTCGAAATTATATCTTCCATAAGCTTTTTAAATATTCACAAGTTAATTTAATTTACACTAGTTTGTTGCTTAGCATGACTAAACAACTAGGATCCAGCCAAAACTCTGTCATCACAGTAATAAATTATATAATGTGGAGCTAAAGTAAATAAGGTTTTATTTTTTTATACTTTAAAAGAAGAGTAAAAGAACTGAAAGAAGTGCTTCAGAACCCACGGTCCAGCTGAGTAATGGTTCTCATTTACATCTGCACAAGGGCCCCTCGGGGTTCATCTGCACCACTTTCACAGCTTTACAATGATCCAGGATATCTCTGGAACCAACGATTTAGGTATTAAGAGATTTAAGTTTTAATTTGAGTCATGCCAATTTCTCAAAGATAATATTATCATAGTCACTGTTTTATCCATTTATTAATTCTCAATAGATATTTACTGAGCACTTTCTGTGTGCCATTAATATGCTGGGAATACTGAAATTATGGAATATTGAGTTTCAAGAGAGTGCTGTATTAGATGCAGAGAGATCAGGTAAAATAAGGACTAAAAAGTGCTCAACAAATTTCCCAAACAGAAGGCCCCTATGACTCTGAAAGCTTACAGCCTACTGAAGGGATATGTGAGTGTTACAAAAGGGGAAGGCCACAGGGGACACCTTACCCTTTATGGGTGTGGAGGTGGGTTAAAGAAATGTCACAAGATGGATAAAAAGGTAAAACGCTATATTATTTAGAGGTAAAAGTGCGCTGAGATGTGTTAATAAGGTTTCCCAAGAGCAATTTACCGTAAATATTGTAGGTCTGCACAAACCTGCATAAAAGGAAAGAAGTAGTTTCCCAGAAGACCACAAGATGGCAATGTTTACTGTGTAAAAGTGAATGTTTAGGGTGTTGGTTTGTTTTTTTCCTTCTCTAAATCAACATAAGTGAGTTTTAAAAAGGCACAACTGTCTATAGAGGGGTGATTTTAAATAGCTCACTGAGCCAAGTGATCCCTAACGCCACTTCAGGCACCCCCTCTGAAGTCTCTCTCTAACCAGGCCCCACGGTGGACTGAGTGCCTCAGTGGGGTCTTCACAGCATCCCACTCCAGAGCACACAATCACGTTTTAGAAGGTGATTCAAAAATAGGCTAATGACGCCAGACTTTTCATAATTCAAATTTACGTTTGAAGTCATAAATAAAGGCTACCAGAGGTAAAGGATAATTATAAATTAAATTTTTCTTTAAAGCATCTTTAGAGCATCTTTCCAATCTACCCACGTGTTTCATCTCTGCTGAAACATCCTAGTTAAAGACAGCATCATTTTGTGCCTGGGCTTTTGTGAGAATTCTCTAATGTGACCTTCCTGTATCAACCTTTGTTCCCTTCTCTAATTCATTCTCCACACAGCAATCATTTTAAAACGTCAATCGGGTCACTTTATCCATTTGTTTAAAATCTTATTACAGCTTCCCACCGCTCTTTTAAATTCCATAATGGCTTCCTATGGCCACAATGGCCTCGAAGGCCCTGCACAACCACGACCCTGCCAGCCTCATCAAGCCCTTCACACATAGCTCTCCCTGGGGTCTGGACTCCAACCACAGTATCCTTGTTTGGCTATGGGAATACACCTTGCTCCTTCCCACACCAAGCTCTCTACATATATTGGACCCTCTACCTAGTACAGTCTCTTCCCCACTGCCACCATCAAGATGGTACTCAGGTTAAATGTCTCTTTATAAGAAAGCCTTCCCTGACCCCCACAGGACCCTCTGTTTTCATCATCCACCCCATGCTTTCTTCACAGCATTTATAAAAATTATAATTAAATGATATCTTATATAATCAATTGTTTTATGTTTGTTTTCTCGCCAGAATATGAAGTGCATAAGGTCAAGGATTTTTGTCTTCTTTGTTCACTGACTGGAACAGTGGCTGGCACATAGAAAGGTTTAATAAGTCTTTGCTGAATTGAATGGAAGATGGCAAGTCTGTGCCTTTTTCAGTGTTGCATCTCCAGAGCTAGAGTGTACCTGGCATATACTAGGTACTCAAAAGCTATTTAAGAATCTGAATAACTCTTCACCGCTGCATTCTCACCTTAGATCAGATCTCTTATATAAAACCAAACTAACTTGGCAAAAAGTAGCCAGTCATATTTAAAGATTCTTTTTAAAGTGTTTAAAGTTAATGAAAAACATACCTTAAGAAATGCCCAGGCGATTTTTCGAAAGCCGCATTCTTGGTTTTGGACCCCAGAGTTATTCCTAATTTCATCCATGCTTAAGAAATCAAGAATCTGCAAATAAAATTTAAAAATTGATCTGTGTATGCTTATCTTTATTTCTCAAGATAGATTACAAATATTGAGAGGGTCTGATGGCATCAAATGTGCTTGTGCTTTGGCTTTTGTGAGTTTTGTACTTAGAGTCATCCCTTGCATGAACAGTTGGCAGTCATGGTCTTGTTGCAAGAATTAACTGATGAAGAGTACATCAAATTGTTAACTACTGGCACCAGTAAATGCTCTGCAAATGTGCTATCACCGTGGCAAGCCAGGGCCTCTTTATTTCCACAGCTTGTTCAAATGTGAAATCTTAGGGGACTTTGTTGCATTACTGAACTATTAAAAATTGCAACTCACATTTTTGCTATTAATTATATTCTTAATTAAAATTTATTTTAAATTACTCTGTTAGATCCATACCTCAAAGAAAAGGATGACTTTAGGGCTCTCATCAAAATCTCGGAGCAAATAGGGAAAATTTTCATTAAATATAATTTGTTCTTCCCACGCTGGAAGTCTTGATTTTAATTGTTTGAAATCATATGGCTGGGTCATAATAGGAAGAATATAATCCACACTTTCTTTTTCATAGTAAGATGAAACAGGCCGTTGGCTGTTCAAAAAAATAAAATAAAAATATAGTGTAAAAGGTGAGGCAATCAGAAACAATCAATAATCATAATGACAGAAAATTTTAAAAATTATTTTGATTGTTCACCTAGAAAATTATAAATTTTATGAGTTTTAAAAATGGTAGTATCTTACTATCATCTTACATTTATATATTATCAGTTGGTTTCACAGAAATTATTTTATCAAAGAAAAATAAATTAATAGGTAAGATTACATCTTTGGGCATACAGGGTCAGAATAAAGGAACTCTTGCCAAATCTTAAATGAGTATATATAAAATATTACAGTAGTTTTAAATAATGAGCACAAAAGGTTTGTAAACTCATTGAGGTGTGTCCTATTTTCTTTGCTTGCCCTAAGACAATGAAATAAGTTGTCCTTTTTAATGATCCACATTCCACTCCCCATCATCCTTCCAAACAAATAATTTTTTGGAAGCCCACATTCTAGTATAGTAATTAATTTTGTTGTACTTTTTATTTGGGCCTTCAAGCACTTATTAGCTATAAAAGTAATATTAGGGGGAAAAAGTCAAGACTTACCCAGGTAACATTTTCATTTCAGAAGTAAAATATAAGGTAAGACATAACTAAAGGATTTACAATTTGACATGAGATGATTTATAATGTAAGTTAGATGGCATAAATTCATCATTAAGCTTGGAAGAAACTCTTTTAACCTTATCTCCACTGAAAATGAATTGCTGAATTAACAGACAGTTTCTATTTCTTCTACATATATCATATACTGATCAGTGTCAATGATATGATGAAAACCTACCACTAGTAGGCTACTCTAATACAAATGCACAGCTATATTCCCAATGATTTGTAACTATCAATGGCAGAAAAGATAGATTATTCTAATGTAGATAATTTCAATTTCAAGGATCCACTGCGCAACTTTTAAATATTACCTATTATCTTTCTTGACATATTGACCAGTAAGCTCATCAACCACGTGAATTTTTACCATAGGGTGAGATATCATAAAATCTGACTTAAGTCGATCAGTTCGGTGAATGTAAACTCCCAGGACAAGATCGTCACCAAGCAAGCATTTGGGATAAACTGGACTATCTTGGCTTGTTATTTCATGAACACTATCACCATCATTGTCTTCATTATCATCTGAAACTATACGGATGGAAGAAAATCAAAGTTAAAATCAATTATTCCCATAGAATTTACATAAATTCCATTCTTTATGATCCATAATTATTTGACTTTGTTAACAAAGGAACTTCAAGGGAAAAGAAAGCAAAAGCCAGACAGCAGCAGACTACATCCTGAGAGTAAAATACCACATTTACTCATGCATTAAAATGGGGTAAAGAATCATTCTTTTCTTCCTAATGAACACCAATGACATAAAACATAAGAAAAATGAGAGCCACAGACAGAAAAGTAACTTTATCTAGATATTTTCTAAAAACAACATATATCACTCAATTCATGTATAAGTGGAACTTTTGATTCTGGAGGCTGTAGTAGGACACAGCAGGTCAATGCTCCTGACAACAAATAGGAAAAGCCAAATAAATTACAAAATCCTTATTTTTAAAGGATCAGAAAAGCATGGGAACAATATGGACTAGATACACTAAAATTCCAGACAGGGGGAACCACTCAAAGAGATAAACTGACAGATTGGCAGCCATTTTGCCTCTGGGCCATTTGCTACTTCATGGTATAGGCTGAGGATCAACATTTTGCCCAGGCAGAAAGTCACTGCTGGGAGGAAGAGAAACCAGAAAAACTTTTAGTGTTGCATGGGGCTGGTATGATAAAACTGGAAACTTCAGGAGCCCCAAACACATGGCTAATATTCCTCACAGGATTGACTTCTGAGGCTGTCTGAGAGGTAGTGAAATCTCCCAGTCTTGTGATGTTAAGGAAACAATGACCCACCACAGGAGGGGCCTAGAAAAGGGGTAGGTGAAAGCCCTAGAAGGTGTGGCCAATTTACCCTGAGGATCTACAGCCACTTTTAATCTGGGTGCACTTACCAATTCTGGAGCACCTAGAGAAGGGGTTCTTAACTTTTTTTGTTCCATGGACCCCTTTGCCAGTCAGGTGAAATGAATACTTCTGTAATTTATTTATTGCATACATTCATAAGTGAAGGAAATGCTATATTTCAGTTAAAGGTCAGAGAAAATAAATATAATAAGTTGATTTTTCTCAATTCAAGCTCACAGACCCCTTGTTAAGAATCCCTGACCTAGAGGTTGAGAATCCAGGTGTTAGCCCATGGCAGAAGGCTGCTACTGGGGGACAGAGAAACCAGCAGAGATTTTGCCATTCATGCAGGGCTGGAGTGACAAAATTGGAGACTTGAGGAGCCTCAAACAGATAGCCAGTCTCCCCCTCAAGACATTTGCCAAATTTTGAAATGCACGGGGGAGAGGCTAAAGGGCTAATCCCAAAAGCTTGGAAGGGCAATACTGAATCTCCCATAGTCTTTTTTTTTTTTTTCCCATAGTCTTTTAAGGCTGAGGAGACAAATGCTTGCCAGGCTCTTAACTAAAAGACTTGGAAGACCACTTCCTAGAAACAGAGTGAATCTGAGATAGAGTATTACCAAAACTACAACCCAGCCTGACCCAGTTCAATTCCTGATTGGTTGAAATCAGATGTCCAACCTATCTGCCTAAGAGAGGAAAGTGGGAACACTATCTAGTGGAAAATTAAATCATCTGGTGCCTCTAAAATCCTACACAATGTCTAGCATACAATAAAAAGTTATTCGACATAAAAAGAGGCAGTCCATATGACCAATAACCAAAAAACAAATGGAAATAAAAGCAGACCCGCAAATGATCCAGACTGGAGTTAGCTTAGAACAAGCTTGAAATAACTATGATTAATAGCCTCAAGAAGATAAAGAAAAAGATGAGCAAATTAGTCTACAGAGAACTGGAGCCCTTTAAAAAACAACAAGAAAAAACAGATATTCTGGAATTTAAAAATCCAATACATGAAATTGAGAATTCATTAGACAGGGCTAAGAGCATATTGAACACAAATGAAGACACAATTACTGACCCAGAAAAAGGTCAATATAAATATCTAAACTGAAGTAGAATGATGAAAAGTACATGGGAAAAAAGAACGTAAGGAAGGACTCTAAAGGACAAATATGTGTGTCATTCTAATCTAGAAAAAGAGAGAATGGTGAAGGAGCCATAATCAAAGAAATAACGGCCAAAGAGTTTCCATAACGGTTAAGTGGCACGATCAATTCCAGCAAAACCTTATTTAGGCATACCACGGTGAAACATGAAAACAAAGACAAAGAAAAAAATCTAATGAGCAGCCAGAGGCAGTGGGGAGGGGAGGCACATTACCTTTAAAGGGATACCAAGAAGACAGATATGAGGAAGCTAGAAGACAGTGTATGATTTCTTTAAAATGCTAAAAGAAAATAACTTGGGATGTAGAATTCTTTAACAATCATATATCCTTCAAAGAGGAGGGCAAAATAAAGATATTTTATGACAAAATCAGAGGGAATTAGCCATGGCAGGCCTGCACTAAGGTAAAAACTAAAGGGAATTATTTATGCAAATTAAAAATGGAAAAATGGAAATCATTAAGGAAAAGGCAAGTTTTGTGGGGACTATAAATTACAATCAACAATAGAAAATGGTGATTATAATGCTAATTTAAAATGAAGTTTAAAATATATGTAGAACTGAAATGCATGACAAGAACCAATAAGGCAGGACAGGGATGAATGGAGATGAACTGTTCTAATATACTAGCAGTGCTAGAGAAGTGTATTTTACTGGAGAAGTAAGTTGTGTTAAGACTATACTTAGTCAAGAATAAATTTGCTGCTCTCTAGGGTAACTAGTGAAAAATAGTAAAAGAATGTATAGTTAATAAGTTAACAGAGGGAAAAACACAATGAAAATACTTGAATGAGTCAGAAAACAGAGAGAAAGAGATGAATCAGATAGAAAATAAATAGTGAGATGGCAAATATAAGGACACAGGAAGACTGCAAGCAAAAGAATGGGAAAAAAAATGTACTGTGCAAACTCAAACCACCAGTAGACTTTAAGGCTAAAAGAATCATCAGAAATAAAGAAGACCATGCATAATGATAAAAGGAACAAGTCAACAAGAACATAAAACAATTCTATGCATAACATAGCTTCAGAATATATAAAGAAAAAAATAATATGAAAAGAAAAATTGACAAATTCAAAATCACAGTGGGACATTTAAATATGCCTCTCAATAGCTGACAGAAGCAGCAGACTAAAAAAAGCAGTAAGAGGAGCTGAACACAATAAACTTGATCTAATTGACAAAAATAGAACACTGCATGCAACATGAGAATTCACATTCTATTCAAGTGCACATGGAACATTTACCAAAACTGACTTGTAAGCTGGCTATAAAGAAAACTTTGATAAGGAGATGAGGATGGATAATGACCATCCCAAGGAACAGTGTCTGCAACTGCAAGCAAGATAGTCCCATCCATCTGCCCTATGGGATCAGAGGTGGAATGGAAATCACCACCCAGAATCCTCAGGATTGGGGAATGAACAATGGACTACAGTAGACTTACTGGTATTCTAGTATAAACTTATTGTGATTCTCGCAATGGAAGAGCTTTTATCTTTGATGTGGAAACAGTGGCCACTGAAGGTTCTGAGGGGAGGAAGAGGGAAAAACAGGTACAATGTGGGGACATTTTCAGGACTTGGGGATTGTCCTGAATGACAGTGCAATGCCAGATACATGCCATTATATATCTTGTCATAACTCACAGAATTGTGCAGGAAAGAGTATAAATCACAATGTAGACTATAATCCATGCTTCATGGCAATGCTCCAAAATGTGTTCATCAATTGTAACAAATGTACCACACTAATGAAAGATGTTGTTAATGTTGGGAAAATGTGGGAGGAGTTGGGAATGGGGTATATATGGGAATTCCCTATATTTTTTATGTAACATTTATGCAATCTAAGTTTTTTTTTTTTAATTTAAAGTATATTTAAAAATTAATTAATTTTAAAAAAAGAAAACCTTGATAAATGCAAAATATTCAAATCATTTATAATATGTTCTCTGACAACAATGGAAGATAGAAACAAATAACAAAAAGATAACTAGAAAATCTGCTGCTTAGAAACCAGACAATGAATTTCTTCACAAGGCATGAATCAAAGGAGAAATTAAAATGGAAATTAGAAAATATTTCATACTGAATGATAATAAATATTCACATCAAAATGTGTGGGATATAGCTAAAGCAGTGTTTAGACAGAAATGTAAAGTCTTAAATTCATATAAAAGAAGACTTAAAAATCAGTGATTAAGTTTCCATTTCATAAAGCTAGGGGGAAAAAATGGGACGGGAAGGGAAGGGAAGGAAGGGAAGCAAGAAAGGAAGAAAATAGACAGGAGTAGAAATCATTAAAATAGTACTCAAATACACAATAAAGAAAAATTAAAGTCAAAAGTTGGTTCTTTGAAAAGATTCATAAATTGAAAATCTCCTGAGACTGATCAAGATATTGAAAGCCAACATATTACCAATATCTAGAATTGGTATTTATTGATATTTATTAAAGAAACTAAATCTAATTTAAAATTCTTCCCATAAAGAAATTTCAGCCCAAAATGCTTCACCAGTAAATTCTAACAAACAATGAAGGAAGAAATAACACCAATCTATACAATTACCTATAGAGAATTGAAGAAGATGAAACATTTCCCAACTCTTTTTATGAGACCACCTTAGCCATAATATCAAAACTATGTCTACTTCAAGAAAATTTAAAGTACAAACCAATCTCTCTCATGACCATGGATACAAAAATCTTAAACAAAGCATCAGTTAATCAAATACAGTAATAGATAAAGAAGATGGTATATTACAACCAAGAGGGCCTCCCCAGGCCTAACAGAAACACAAGAATGGTTTAATATTCAAAAACCAATGTAATTAACCACATTTATTTTTTAAAAAGAATGGAAGTTTATAATTTTGATGCAGAAAATGCAATTGACAAAATTCAAATCCACTCATGATTTAAAAAATAAAAATTAAAAAAAAACTCTTAGCCAACTAGGAATAGAAGGTAACTGCCTTAATCTGTTAATAGGTATTGACAAAAAACCCACAGCAAACACTACATTCAATGGTGAAAAAATGGAAACTTTCCCCAAAGGCCGGTAAAAAGGCAAGGATATGTTTTAGTACCACTTCTATTTAACACTCTAATGGAAGTCCTAGCCAATGTAACAAGGCAAGAAAAAGTAATAAAAGGCATAAGGACTGAAAAAGAAGAATAAAACTATCATTATTAACAGATGGTATGATTGTGTACGTAGAAAATTCAAAACAATCGATGGATAAATTCTTAGAAGTAATAAGTGAATTTAGCAAGATCACTGGATACAATGTTTTAAAATTAAATTTCTATACATATACAAATAGAATGAAATTTTAAAACAAAATTTTTACAATTGCACTAAGAAACATTAAACATCTAGGAGTAAAACCAAGGAAAGACTCATTCTGAAATTTATAACCTATTACTAAGAAAATTAAAGAAGATCTAAATAAATGGAGGAGTACACTAATCTCATGGACTGCAAGGATCAATATTTTGTAAAGGTGTCACCTCTATTTAGAGAGTTGATAAATTGTGAATCTCTTTAGATTCAAAACAATCTGGATCAAAATCACAGCTGGGGGTGGGGGTGGTGGTGGAAGGAACTGAGAAGCTACTTCTACAATGTATATGGAAATACAAAAGCCCCGGCAATCTTGAAGAGGAAGGAAAAAAGTTGGAGTAGTTGCACTAGTAAATATCAAGATCTATTATAAAGCTAAGGTAGTGTTCTAAACTAATGCAACAGAATAGAGACTCCAGAATCTAATCACTTACATAGATAGTCATTATTTATGATGAAAGTGACAAAGCAACACAGTGGGGAAAAGATGCTTTCTTCAATAAATGGTACTAGGTCAACTATAAATTCACATGGAAAAAACTGTCTTGACCCCCTACCTCCCACCATATACAAAAATCAATTACAGAAGAAGGGCATATTGGCAGATCTAAATATGGGAAGTAAAATGATAAGGATTTAGGAAATAATCTTTATGGCCTGGCAAAGACATCTTAAACAGATTACAAAAAGCACCTGTCATCAAAGCAAAAAAACTGATAAATTAAAAACTTGTTTTTTAAAAAATAGAAATAATGAAAGCTAGAGTGGCAGTGTGTTTGCAATACATATGTATGTATATCTGGCAAAAGACTTGTATCTAGATATAGATATTTTGTAAACTACCACAAACCAATTAGAAAAATACAAATAATCAGTTTTTTAAAAATGCTCAGAAGACTTGAACTTACAAACCAAGATATCATATAGTAAATAAACATGAAAAAGATATTTAACTTCACTCGTTATCATGGAAATAAAATAAAATTTAAAAAAACATAGGACTGTACAACACGGTGAATCCTATTATAAATGATGGAGTATAGTTAATAGTATAATTATAAAAATGTTCTGTAACAAACGTACCACACTAATAATGCAAAGTGTTAATAACAGGGTGGGATATGGGAACTTTATTTTATACATGATTGTTCTGTAAACCTTCAACTTTTCCAATAAAAATAAATGAATATCAATATACACCTCTAAGAATGACTGTCATTTCAAAAGACTAACAATATTGTTGGTAAAGCTGTGGAACAACTGGAACTCTCAAATACTGCTAGTGCCAATCAGTAAACCAACTTTGGAAAACTGAACAAACACATAATATGCCACAGCAACACAACTCCTAAGAATGTACCCAACAGAAACGTACACATATGCTCACCAAAAGACCTGAATAGAATGTGAATGGCAGCTTTCTTTGTAATAGCCTAACTTTGGAAATAACTCAAATGTCCAAAGACAGAATAGGTAAATAAATCGGGGAGTCTTCTCAAAATGGATAGCTATACAGTATAAAAACAGAAATGAGAATGAATAAGCTCAACTGCATGCAACATTATAAACTGCACAAATAAAATGTTGAGTAAAAAAGGCCAGACACAAAAAAACAGAGTTTTTATGATTCAATTTATATAAAGTACAAAAATAGGCAAAAAGAAATTTTGTTTTACTCAGGAAAGTAGTTACTCTTGGGGGCAACTCCTGGAAGAGGGCTTAAAGGGCTTCTGGGTGCTAATGTGCTTCTGTTTCTTGATTTGGGTGATGACTCTGCAGGTATGTTCAGTTGTGAAAATTCACTATGCTGCACACTTCTTATATTTGTGCCCTTTTCTAGAGGTATATTATACATCAAGACATTTTTCAAAAATTAATCGCAGGAACTACCAAGTACCATCAACCACTCTTAAATGAGTAAGTACCATAAATTTTGAAATTATCTATTCTAGCCCCAATTTTTGTCCAATAAAATGGAGATTTGAGAAGGGAAAAAAGATGTAAGAAGTAGGAAAAAGGCAAGAAGAATACATAAAAAAAAGAGGAAAGAAATAAGAAAGGGGGAACGTGTAAAGCAAGACAAAGAAAGAAAGAATAAGAAGGAAAGCGAGAGAAGATGAATTAGGCTGAGGAAGTGGAAAGCTACCATGTGTGACAGAACAATACCAGCCTTGATCCCTGAAATGTGTACGGGCTGTTGACCATCAATAGCTTTCGATAACATGAGGCTTAACCATTTAGGGGCACTAAACTGAACGGTATAAAGAAGAAAACTACGCCACAATAACAACTATAAAGTAACATCATTCTAGACTTGAATTAAACTTAGCCAAGAGATTGTTCAAGTAATACAAACTCATCACAGAGAACCACAGTTACAAATAAAGAAAAGTTTTAATCAAGATGAATCCAAGAACAAGTACCAAATATTCTATGTTGGATCATTTTCAATTATATCTGTTGGGACTAGAGTCTCTTTAGTTTTAAGGACTGAGTTTCGAGAATCAAGTTATTTCTAACAAGTCAGAAATTTTCCTTTTAATTTGGATAACAAACCTGCTTTAGCCTTCTTTTTCGTTTTTTTGGGTTTGGATTTTTTCTTATCTTCCCTGTTGTCTTCTACAATTTGTTCCATTGACCTTATTTCATCATCTTGATGAGAACGTGAAGTGACTACTCCATCTGAAGACTCCTTCTTTTGTTCACCTTCAACTGTATCATGCTCAAGTTCAGAGATGGTCAATGTGCTACAATATAACGCCAGTAAATACATTACACATATTGTATTACTATTATTATTCATGGTGCAGCAAAGTGAAGGATCCTAAAATCAATGTTACTTCCTGCTGGGGGAAGGCATATATCTTCTTATACACTAAAATGGTTAGATGTCAAAGTAGGTATTATGGATATTATTTTATGCTTGGTTACGAGCTATATATCCTAAGAGCCAACTTAAACTAAGCTCTAAACTCCAGTGAAAAATGAAATTGCATTTCAGGAGCAATGGATGTGGTTTTCAGCAGCACTGATCAAAGCATCCTCACCCTGCTTCCAAGTAAACGATTCATGAACAGATTTCTAAATCACTTTATTTAAAGCTCCCCCCTCCCAACGTTCTAGGTTGGTTAGTTTGTTCTGTTTTTAAGAGGCTTCAGATATTCAAAGTTTGATTTCTAAATAATACATATACTAACATGTCTGCAGCTACCCAATTTGCCTTCTCCCTGATACCACTGGTTATTTAGCTTGTGATAAGAGGGGAAAAGTATTTTAGCTGAGGATGTTAGCATAAACAGTTCCTGAATGCCAAAGAATATTCATATGAGAATATTTCCACCTCAAGGTGCTTCTCTAAACCTGAGATTTCAGGAGAAAAAAAGAAATTAAGGATAGCTGTTAAAAGTCATTTTTTATTTTGTTTTCCTTAAAGAGAAACACATAAAGATGAATACACTCACAGAACACCTCATCATTTATGAAAACAGAGAAAAGGACTAGAGGAGTCCAAATTGCTAACTGTAATTATCTTGAGCTGGCTGGACCAGCACTTTTATTCTCTACTTTGCATCTGTACCTTCTATAAAGAGCGAATGTTATTTGCATAATAAGGAAAAAAGTTTAAGTAGTGTTTTGTAAAGAGAAATGGGCATTTGTAATGCAAAAGTAGGGAAGTCACTATTATTTTAAAAGCAGATAAGGCAGAAACTCTGAAGCAGGACAGCCAAGGTTCTGGCTCAGCCTCTTGCTAGTTCTGTGACTTAAACCTTCCCATTTCCTTATGTGGATAACAGAGTGATAATATTGCATTTCCTGACTGGGTTGTTATAAGGAATAAATAAGTCAATTCTTATAAAGGAGTTAGCACATAGTAAGGCTAGGTAAATGATACTGGGCAATGTCTCCAAATGAAAGATAAAGAATATTCTTTGCTAAATTACAGGTTTTACTCAAGAGCTGAAAAAAATTCTGAATGTGTTTTTAAGAGAACATTTTATATTTATCAAGGAAAGTACCTTGTTTCATCTTTAGACAGGACTGGAACTTTCTTTTTTTTCTTTTTTCTTTTTTCACCATTCAATTTGTCATCATGCAACGAGGAATCTGATGGAAAGTAACTCAATTGTTCTTTCAGTTTCTGTCTTATTTTCTTCTTAATCTCCTTTGCCATTTCTTCAGCTTCTTGGAGCTGGTATACTTGCATCAGTTCTCCTTCCTCGTCTAGGTCATTATTTTCTGTCCCTTCATTTGCCTTTTCAGTCTTCTGATAAGCAAACCCCGGCTGGGCTTTTGTGCTTGCTTTCTGATATGTAGAATCCATCTTCCTCTCGGGGGTTTCCAGTTCCACTTCTTGTGCAGTCATCTGTAGCACTGTTTTTATAACCTTTTTGTTTGCCTTTCCTTGCTTGTCTTCTTCCACATTAACAACATAATTTGGATTTTCAGTTAGGGACTGTGTATTCTTTGGTTTGTTTTTAGGGACTCGCAGGCTCTTCTTGGGATTATCAATGTTAGGAACACTTCCATCATCACGTTTAGTTTCTTTAATATTCTGAAGATTGCTTCCCAAGGTGTCAGGCTAGGAAAAGAAGACACAATAACAAAGTTTCAGGAAAGCAAAGTTTAGTTACATAAAGATAAAACAAAGTGAACTATGGTCAATAATGTGTAATATTGGAAAGATTATTTGGCTTTTTACTTGGACACAGGACTGTCATTCTAGAGCCTTTGATGAACACTTCTCCTAGTTTATTCTTCCCAGCACTAGATTAGTAACCTCTGAGAGTTACTTCAAATTAAATGACTTAATTAATTAACAAAGGAAAAGTACTTAGTGATTTTTCAAAAATGCATTAATTTCTCAAATCTCAAATGCTCTTTTCCCTCATTGGCAAAAGTACTCATAGTCTAAATCTCACTAAGAGATACTTGGGAAACTGGCTAAAAGAGCCAAGGAGAATATAGTATTTCAGGTTCACCAGTAGAACACACATGGGTAATTTTTCTTCATGATTATATTCTAAAACCAAATGTCTATAGCTTGAGGATTACTGGGCAATGAGTCCAAATATGTCACTGAAATGCTACTAAATATTTATTATCAAGTTACATCAAGTGATAAACTAAGCACACACCTGTAGCACTTTCCCCAATCAAAATTACTTGAAATATGATATATTTTTAAAAGACTCAAAAAAAAGGCTAGAAATAAAAAGAAAAAAAAAAAAGAAAAAGGGAAAAAAAAGTGAAATAAATATTTTGAGAAATTCCCCAAGGATAAAAAACAGACAGGACCAGACCTGTTGAGAAATTACCACAGAAAGCCACAGCCTATAGGAAGAGATTTCTCCAGAGAGAAATCTGGAGAAGCCAAAAGCTCAGAGTCAAGTAATCCAAGAAGTAGGAGGGGATAAACCTGAGGGTGACCATTTCAGGAGTTAGCCCCCCATCCCCCACCACTTGTATTAAGCAGCGGAGAGCTGGGCCTTCTGCCCAGAGGGCTAAGTACAGTAGGATATGGCATACAGAAGATGAGTACAGAAGGATATGGCAATGCACTTCAGGCAGGTGCAGGGGCAGACCATGTCAAAACAACCAACAGGCAGGGGAACAGAGATTCTCAACTATAAAATGACTAGACAGCTAAAATCGAACAAATATGTAAGGAAAGCAGCACAATGAAGGGGAGCCACCAAATCCAACAAAACTGAAAAATTAAAACCCAAGGAAAATGAATTAGTAACAAAACAAAACAAGAATTTTAAATTAATGTCATTATTCATGAAGAAATCCAAAAGGATGAAAAGGAAACAACTGTAGATGGTAAAAATAAAACTCTTGAGTGATAAGAATAAAAACAGATGTATTGGAAAGCAGAATGGACAAAACTAAAGTGCTACAAGCTGAAGCCAAAAATCAAAAAGAAGAATTCTCCCAAGAATACATAAGCTTACCAAGAAAGACTCAAGGTAAACTCTGGAAAGTGTCCATGTAAAAGCTTATAGAATGACATATGCATTATATGTGAAAAGAAGAGGGAAAAATGCTAAAAAGAACTAGTATCTCGATATATATCTAATATTCAACTTTGGAAAATCTCCATGTTTCATGCTTCCATGGTTTTTTGAGCTGCCTTTTGTCTGTTATTTTATTTCCTGAAGCTGAAATAAAGTTTATAAAAAAGAAAGAAAATCTTCATGTTTCAAAGTGCGTAGAAGTAAACATGCAATGTTAAAAGTACTAGTATCCCAATATAGCTTCAATATTGTACCATCTCCAAGATGTTCTTGCTCACCCAAAATATTCTTCACATACTGCCAAATTCAACCTATTCCTTAAGGATAAATTACAAAGCCCTTATCCTTCAAAAAAATCTTCCCTAATCAATTCTAATAAAAATAATCTACCTCTTTAAAAAAAAAAAAAAGTTTATTTTCTTATCTTCTATTTTAGAAGCAATGTATGCTTAATTTAAAGCAGTAACCAAAAAAAAGTTTTAAAAAGAAAATATTTCAAAATAAAAAGACCAAAACTTCAACCCTGGTTTCTTTACACAAAGAAAATGATTGCGAATCTTCTCAGAAACTTCTTTTCTATCTTTTTTGTCTATAAATATAGTCATATCTCTATAACCTTGAATTTCCATTTTGTTAAAATGGGGCATATGCAAATGTTTCTACTTTTTCAGTGAGTACCAGAAATGTAGCACTCATAAATAAACTGAGACACTCCTGAAGAAAATAATTGGATAAAAGAAGTAAGCAAGAATTAGGAACAGAAAAAACATTCATGGTCTAAGAGAAAAGACTTATTTAAAAAAAAATTTTTTTTAATTGAGAAGTTTTAGATTTACAGAATAATCATGCAGAAAATACCGAGTTTCCATACACTATTAATAATTGGGAGGTGTGGTAGTTTGAGACAGTATGTACCCCAGAAAATCATGTTCTTGAAACTGGTCCATTCCTGTGGGTGTGAACCTATTATAGGTATGGCCGTTTAATTAGATTAGTTCAGTAAGGCATGACCCAGGGTGCATCTTAATCCTCTTATTGGAGTCCTTTATCAACGGATGAATACTGAGAGACGGGGCTGCAGAAACAGAGAGAAACTCCCAAAGCAGAGATAGTCTCAGAACCCAGAAGCTAAAATCAACAGAACCCAGAAAAGAGAAAGCCACAGTAGCAGAGAGAATGCCATGGGAGGAAGAAAGCAACGGAGCCCAAAGGAAAAGGCAGGGACAGACAGATGCCGCCATTATGCCCTGCCATGTGGCAGGAGTCCAGGATCACCAGCAGGTGATCTTTGGAGAGAGAGATTTGCCTGATGCCTTGATTTGGATATTTTTCTCAGCCTCAGAACTATAAGCTTATATGTTAATAAATCCCCATGGTAAAGCTAACCCATTTCTGGCATATTGCCTTGGCAGCCTTTAACAAACTAAAACAGTAGGTATAAAAGAAAAAAAAAATTTTGATGAAACCCCAAGAAAGCTAATTACATGAGGCAGAGTTTTTAGTATATTTACTCTGTTCCACTGATCTGTCAACCCTTGTAATAATAATACATTACTTAAATTTTATAATGACTTTATATTCATTATTAATGCTATTCATTATTCAATTTATTAATTTTCCTTTGGTATCATACCATACATTCAGTAACACTATACTGATATTTTCTTTACTCTTTAAAATAGACTGTTTTTTGTGGTTTTGATTCCCTTTTTTCCTCTAACAGATATAAGGGATAGTTTTAAAGTTTCCAAGTAGTTTAAAAATTCTGAGCTTTTGTAATTAATTTCTAGTTTTGCTGTGCTACAGTAAAAATAATGCCTGCTTTGTGGAGCTTAATAAGGTTTCATGAGTTAGATTATGATTGATTTCTATAAAAGTTCCAAATAAATTTGCTCATGTTCCCATTATATCTTTGTTCATCCTTTTATTTTTAAATTTTGTGCACCATTTAATTTTTTTTGCTTTTGTTTGTTTTTTAAAATCCACTTTGCTGAAATATAATTGACATGCCAATTTTAAGTATATAATCAGTGAATCTTGACAAATGTGCACAGTGTATCACCACCACCACAATCAGAATGTTGACTATTTCCATCACCCCTCAAGCCCCTTTACAGAGTTGAGGCCCTCCCTTCCACACCCTAAGCTCACACAAACTGCTCTGATTTCTACCACTACCGCCTTGCTAGAATTGCATGTAAGTGGAATCATGGACTATATGGCCTTTTGTATCTGGTTTGCGTCACCCAGCATAACGCATTTGGGATTCAACCACGGTGTTGCATTTATCAGTTTACTCCTTTTTATTGCTGAACCATGTTACATGGTATAGATATGCTACAATTTGTTTCTCCATTCACTAGTTGATGGACATCTGAGTTATTTCCAGTTTGGGGCTGTTATGATTGAAGATGGTGTGAACATTCACATACAAGTCTGTGTGTGTGTGTGTGTGTGTATTTTTATGTGTTTTGGTAAATATCTAAGGGGAACTGTTGTGTTATATGCTAAATAGATGTTTAACTTCATAAGAAACTGCCAAACTGCTTCCCAAAGTAGCTATACTATTTTGCATTCCTATCAGGAATTTATGAGGTTCCAGTTTCTTGGGTCAGCACTTAGTATTATCAAGTTTTATTAATTAGTTATATTAATAGGTACGTAGTAATAGGTCATTATCATTTTAAATTGAATTTTTCTGATTACCAATGACAATGAGAATCTCTACATGTGCTTATTTGCTATCACCAAGTATGTGTTCAAATTTTCTGCCAATTTTTATTGAATTGTTTTCATATGATACAGTTGAAAGAATTCTTAAAATATTCGCGATATAAGTCCTTTATCAGATGGTTTTACAATATTTTCTCCCAATCTACAGCTTATCTTTTCATTTTCTTAACAAGGTTTTTAATTTCCACAGTATCCAATTTATTTTTTTTCTTTGATGGTCATGCTTTTGTATCCTGAGAAAATTTTGCTTAATCCAAGGTTACAAAGGAGTTATACTATGTTTCTTCTATAGGTTATATAGTTTTACCTCTTATATTTAGGTCTTGATACATTTGTAGGTAACTTCTGAACATGATATGGCTGCAGTTGATTATACCATATATGGGTATCTGTTCCAACACCATTTGTTGAAAAGATTCCCCCTTCCCCCATTGAATTGCCTTGGCAACTTTGTCGCGAATCAGTTGAGCATACACATTTGGGTCTATTTCTCAACTCTATTCTGCTCTTAAATAGTGTGCTACATTGTCATACTTTTTACTTCTATATATAATACCCATGATACATTGTTATTATCCTTACCTTAAAAATTCTTATAAAGGGACATATCTTTTAATAAGGAAAAAAAATCCTTCTTTATTATTTATAGATTTACTATTTTCTGTGCTCTTCTTTTTCATAAATCAAAATTTCAGTTTTGTATTATTTCCATTCTGCCTAAAAAAGTTTTTTTTTTTTTTCTTAATAACATTTCTGGCAGTGCAGGTCTATTGACAATGAATTCCCTCAGCTTTTGTTCACACTGAAGAGTCTTTACTTCACTTTTATTTGTGAAAGGTATGTTCCCTTGATAAATCACCCTAGTTTGATAGTTGTTCTTTTTTTTCAGTAATTACTCAGCATTAGATGCTAAGATAGTTTGATAATGTGAGACAACAGGAAGATGGAAAAGTCACTCTTGTCCATCTTTAAACTATACTATCTCAACAAAAATCTTTGGTAAACTTCAATTCTTTCATGAGGTCAAAACCTATTTGATCAAAAGTAATTAACATCACTGAATTGTATACTTGCCAAGTTGTAAAACTATAGACTTTAGAAAATATTTCATCAATTTTAACAAATATACCACACTAATGCAAAATGTTAATAGGGAGAACTATGTGAGGGTATAGGAGAGTTCTATACTTTTTGCAGGATTTTTCCATCAACCTACAAGCACTCAGAAAAACAAAAATATGCCTCCTCTTTTGAACTGCTCGTCATCCTCCTAAGCGGTTTTCTTGGTCCTTCTCTTACTGCAGTGCCTCCTTACTGCTGGAGAGCTTTCTGATACAATTGAGCTTGTTAGTCCCATCTTTGCAAAACTTTCCATTACCTTGAAGATTTAAATCTTTTTAAAAAGGGATTTAAAAGTCCAATTCACCATGTTCACACAATGTGCTAGGGCCAAAGGGAATAACCACTGGCTTGCTTTCAGTCAAATTATTTTTCTTAAACTTTCAAAGTTAAGGCTTTAACCAGAAGGCCAGAGTGTAGGGGAAATAGTCTTCCAACACTTCTCATGTAAATCCAAACTTCAGAAAGATTCATTTTGAGGGGTAAAAAGGCTATTCGCTGTTTACAAGTTTATTTCTGAGTTGCAAAGATAATTTCCCCCTTCCCATGGTTTTAGAATTTCCTGTAATCCCCCATTCAATCTTGGTTGCGAAAACCAGACAGACAGAGAAAGCATGAGGACCTTCTTGTTCTTGCATCTGTAGTGGAAACTGATAGTTTTTTCTGTCACTATTTTAAAGACTTTGCTCTATTGTCTTCTAGCTAGCACAGTTTTTGGCAAGAAATCTGAGGTCATTCTTGTTATTCTTTGTTCTTCTGTTTTATTTAGTTATTTACTTATTTACTTTCTTATTTTTAAGAAGGTAGGCCAATAAGCAATGTCCCATCATCTGTAGGTCACTGCTGCCTTCCATATGCTTACCGGTAGCTACAGGCTCTCAATGTGTAGAATTGTACTGATAGGAAGAAGTGGGGCATTACTTTAGTTGTCTTAGAGTACAATTCCTGCCCAGTAAAAGGGAACTGTTCAGTTTTCTGAACAGAGCAGCCCTGAAGTCTCCAGCTGGATGTGGGGGTAATTGAAGTTTATACCCATCTACTTCCCTACTGGTCATGATCTGCAGATTTAGTCCCTGCATGTGCTACGTTTGTTTGGTTTGGTTTGGTTTGGTTTGGTTTTTTAATTCCCTCCGCCCCACGAAATGGCTCCCTCGTCTGTTTGCTTGTTGTGATGGCTCCCTCATCTGTTTGCTTGTTGTTTTTGCTTGTTTTCTGTTTTTTTCTTTAGGAGGCACCAAGAACTGAACCCAGGACCTCCCGTGTGGGAGGTGGGTGCTCAACTGTTGAGCCACATCCACTCCCTGCTCATTTGTTTATGCCTGTTGTCTGCTGATTGCTTTGCTCATAGTTTTTGTTTGTTGTCTGTGCTGTTTGTTCAATATCTACATGCTGTCTGCTCATTGTTTGTCTTCTTTAGGAGGCACTGGGAACTGAACCATGGACCTCCCATATGGGAGGCAGGCACTCAATTGCTTGAGCCACATCCACTCCCATATGCTAGGTATTTCTTTTTTTTTTTTTTTTTTTAAAGATTTTATTTTATTTATTCATTTATCCCCCCCTTGCTGCTTGTGCTCGCTGGGTCAGCTAACCACGCCGTGCGGGCGGGCCCGCCCCCACCAGAAGGCCCCGGGAACCGAACCCTGGGCCTCCCATATGGTAAATGGGAGCCCTACTGATTGAGCCACAGCCGCTTCCCAAGGTATTTCTTAATACAACTCTTTCACCACAGCTGTTAGTATGAAATACTCCCAGTTACTGACAACAGTCATTGTTGACAGTTCTTATCTTTTGGTCTTTGTGAATACTTAACTGAAAGTGCAACAGGGAATGTAACAGTTTGATATTGTTTATGAATTCCAAAAATAGATATTGGATTATGTTTGTAAATTGGTCTGTTCCTCTGGGTACATTTGGTTGTATTGGATTCAGAGGTTTCACTCTTACTTGATTAAATTATAATTAAGGCTTTGATCAGTAGGACATGGACTCATGTGGGCGGGGACTCACAGAGAAAATGACAAGGCAGAGGAGTTACTTGGAGTTTTAATGTTGGAGCCCTGGGAAGTAAATAGAGAGAGAGGCAGATATGTGAGGAAAGAGAGAAGGCTCCATTAGACATGGCAGAGACTCCAGCAAGAGAGACAAGCTGTTCACCTGATAGTTTACAGCTGGCCTTGTAGAGTGAGCAGAGCAGCTGAGCCTGGAGAGAAATGAGCCCCAGGAGAGAGACAAGACTTATCGCAGCCTACAGGTGATATGAAAGAAGCTGGGACCATGGAATCTTGAGAGGAAGAGGAAGCCTGAACCCTTGCAGGCGTCAGCAGCCACCTTGCTCCAACACGTGACAACAGACTCTGGTGAGGGAAGTAACTTAAGCTTAATGGCCTGGTAACTGTAAGCTCCTACCCCAAATAAATACTCTTTACAAAACCTAACGGATTTCTGGTACTTTGCATCAGCATCCCCTTGGCTGACTAATACAGGGAATACAGTACTATTTTTTCCCAGGCTACATGTGGCAGTTTGAGATTATTTTATGAGTCCCCAAAAGAGAAAGATTATGCTTTTAAACTAATCTGTTCTTGTGGGTATGATACCCTTTGATTGCATTAAATTCAGTTGAGGGGCCCTGGATTAATTACCTGTTAAGATTGCTGTAGAGCTTTTCATTGGACTACATAAGTGAGGCATAATTCATGTTGAGCCTCTGCTCTCTTGCTCAGTCTGATGAAAACAGGGACACAGAGAGAGACACACATATAGACACAGGAAAAGAAAGTCATCATTTTTTATTCTGCCATGTGAAAGAGGACTAGAGGATAGTTTAAGCATGAGGCTAGTCCCACGGAGCAGCTCATGAGGACATGGTGAGCCCTGAGGGAAGACTGAGACCTCAGCAGATATCAGCGGCCATCTTGCTTTGCCATGTGCGCAGACAACTGAATTAACAGTAGCTGACTTGCTGAGAAAGCTCCTGTTATGGTGCCTTGGTTTGGACTTTTCACAACCTTGGAAATGTAAGCTTTTACCTCAAATAAATCCCCTTTATAAAAGCCACCCATTTCTGGTACTTTGCATTGGTAGACCTTTGGCAAACTAAAACATATTAAAGGAAGTGAGATACAGCTTTACACATGGCCAATGATGGGAAAGTAGTCAAATAAAGTTCTAAACCAAACTGTTGAGAGTTGTTTTTCTAATCTCTGATGCTTATAGCAAGTACACCAATTAAGCATTTCAATACCAGATCTCAAGTGGCTTCTACCAACAATCCTGAACAGAATTAATCACAGACTGATCTTACAATCTTAGAACCACAGAGGTAACTGGATGTTAGGGGTCTAATCCAATAAGCAGCTAATGCTTGAATCCCCTCAAAATAACAATTCTAAGTGACGATGTGGCTGACACATCAATACGACAAAGAGCAGAAAGTAAGTCCCACCAGAAGTCACTCTAGTTGAGGACAGCATCCACTGTGGGAGAGACGTGAATCTCCCCTGTTCTATCAGCAGCTCTAAATCGGTGTGCAGTGGAACACTGCTGTCCTATGGACCCTTGATGTGTGTGCAGCTGGATTCTGGCCAATGTAAGGCTTACTTTTAACTCACCTAGGAATATATATGGGGGAAGCGGCTGTGGCTCAATCAGTGGGGCTCCCGTTTACCATATGGGAGGCCCTGGGTTCGGTTCCCGGGGCCTCCTGGTGAGGGCAGGCCCGCCCGCGCGGTGTGGTTGGCTGACCCAGCGAGCACAAGCAGCAAGGGGGGATGAATGAATAAATAAATAAAATCTTTAAAAAAAAAAAAAAAAAAAAAAAGGAATATATATGGTTACTATGACAGCTACCAGATAGATGCTAAAATGAACAGCTCACAGGACAAAGCACAGAACAGAGTAAAACTTGCTCCAAGTAAAACTCATCATAGAACTCCTGCCGAAGAAATACCGTGTATCATTTAGCAGACCATGCAAGAATGTGCTTTTTTGTGTGAAGATACAGAAGAGTATGTTCAGAGAAGTAAATAGTGCAACTAAAACAGAGCAAACTAGGTTTCAAGAGTGAATAGTGCATTAACTGTGGCTGCTGTAATACCCTTTATAATGCTGGGAATCAGGGTGAGTTAATCGCTGATTTGTTTTGTATTGCTTGTGTTCTGAGTTTTTAATCCCTTCAAGTGGCTGCCAGAAAGTCTACCACTTGAAAGGGTGCCTCTAGCACAAAAGGATAATTCTTGTTTAAGGCACCATTGATTTCTCCTGGTTCTCCTGGACAGATTCACACAGAGTAAGTCCAAATAAAGACAACCCACTGGGCATCTGAAATAAGATATTACTTTCTAGTTCTTCACAACTGTAGGTTAAAAACCTTGATTTTCTTCAAACCTGTGCACTAGGGCTAGCTTTGAGTTTCCCCTTTATTCCTGTTCACACTCAGCAGTATTTGTTTTCACAGGACAGTTCACAGGACTGAACTCAAAACCCCAGGATGGTGCTGACTCTAAAGTAACTTTATTTTATCCTGGGTTACTAACCATGACACATATTAACTCTTTGGTTTCCAAAGAACCTTAGAGCTTTCAGATAAAAGCCATAATTTTATATGGTATAGAAGTCACCATTAGCAGATAAGCAATTACTCACCGAGAGGTTTTCTCCAGATTTGACAATCTTCTTCTTCAGTCTTTTTCTTTCATGTATCAGATCATTATGGGTCTTAAGTAATTCTTCAAAGCGAACTTTAGTTTTTACTTTGGCTTCACTCTCAACTACAAAAGATAGAGACTCATGTCATTTTTCAAACAATTCTATTATGACATATACCTGCATCACTCACTCTGTAAAAGGATATAAACTTGTAAGTGCCTATGTGAGTTTTCCTGCTGCCTTAGAACGAACTGCTCTGCTCCCTCCTTCCTAAAATACTCCTTTCTCTTGGTTTTGGTGACACCACACTCACCTGTATCCCTCTTACATTTTGGGTCACTCCCTTGAAAAGTTTCCTTTGCTAAGTTCAGTTTTAACTTCTGATGCACAGTAGCATCTACCACTGCTGGTTATGTGGCCTTAGGCAAGTTACTTAACATCTCTAAACTTCACTTTCCCATCTGTAAAATCAGAATAATAATATCCTGCCTCAAAGACCATTTTGCACGAAAAATAGCTGACACTTGTCTAGGCTATAATCAGCATTCAAGAAATATTAAAAGTTAAAAGTTGATGTTTCCTTTGTTTAAGACCCTGAAGTACTTTTCTACTTAGGATAAAATAAAACAAGTTTTTAACATGCCCCACAGAGTTCTGTACTTCCTGACCTCTCTATCTCGACAACTTCAAATGAAGAGAAATATCCCCTTGGAATCCTTCCTACATTCTTGCCACACTGCCCTTCTTCTAGCTCTTTCACCAGGCCAAGCTTCTCTGAGCCTCAAGGCCTTCCTAGGTGCACTGATTCCACCTGATAAGAGCTCCCCCTAACTGCTCATCTGGATGGTCTTAAGTCGCTTGCTTGAAAGTTGCCTGTAACATGCATCATTTCCTGATACCCTCATCTAAATTTCCCTGTTTTTCACATAGAAGACTGTTCACAGCACTCACCACAACCTGAAATAGTGTAATGATTTGTATATCTGTATAAATAAATATAAGTATTTATTGCCTGTCTCCCCCACTATAGCTATGTGTTTCATCGCTATATCCATAGCTACTATCACAGGGTCTGACATAGGTGCTCATAAATGGGTTTTGAATGATTGAGTACTGAATGAATGACTGAATGCCCTAGAATAGTTGTTAGCAAACTACTGCCCCTAGGCCAATCACCTGGTTTTGTAAATAAGTTTTACTGAAATACAGTCATGCCCATTCAATTAAGTATGGTTATGGCTGATTTTCTACTATAAGGGCACAGTTGAATAGTTGCTACAGAGACTAAACATTAACTAATTACAAGTTGGTCCTTTAAGAAAAAGGTTGTGGATGCCTGTCTTAGACTGAAACATACAATTTTGATGATAAAAGAATGAAAATTAACCATGTGTTCTAATCACTATTTACCTTGTCCAGCTGAGTCCCAAATTGCCCTCCACTGAATACATACTAATGTTAATCCCAATTAAATATAAAATTGAAAACCAAACTATTAAATATCTCTAAATGTAATATTTCGTCTATTCATTAATCTGATAAAGAACCCCTTAAGGTATCCAAATTTAAAAATAAGTAACATAAATATCTTACCAGAGCGCATTTCTCAGCTTTCTAGAAAGCATTGAGTAGTAATGTACAGCACTGACTCAATTAGAATCCTATTAAGACAAAGAAATAGTTTCAACAACAAAAAATTTTGAGAGGCAGTAAGCTTCAAACTTTGTATGTTAATAAACATTAAAAATGTTTTCCATAAATTAATGAACATTTCAACGCTCTTACAAACTCTATTTCAGGATTCTCTTTCCCAAAAGGACACGAGTATATTAATAAGTATAACTGTGGTAGCATGCTCCCAGATAATAAATTTAAATAGTAATGCACTACCTACTGAAAATGCTGCTATAACAGAGAAAGTTAGCACAAACACTCCTACCATCTTTTTCAAATAAATACCTGGGTGAGGATTTAAGTGTGTCATAGCTATTCAAAACCATATTCAAAACATATATTCTTGAACTGCCAATTTTATTTAAAGATTGGGGGTATTTAAAACAAACATATCAATTCCCCATTAGAACACAAAATCTGCATCTATTTTTCAAGAATAAAACTGAAGACTGTAAACCAAGAAAAAGCTAGGTTGAGATGGCCTAGGCAGTTATCAGTTAACGCCCTGGTCCCTGGGAATCCAGGGCCATGTTCCTCTGATGTAAGAGGTACTTTGGGCAGAAAAATCTTAGATGAAATGCTAAAAAGAAAAGAATTATACAAACACACCTCAGTTATATGAGGTAACTCGTCTAACAACTATGAGTGCACAGACAAAATACTAAATCCACAGCGTAAAAACTTCTCCACTTTGCTGACAGCAGAGCCCCTCCTCTGAGCAGATGCAGCTCTACCAAGCCTGGTCAACCATTTTCAATCAGCACCAAGTTGGAAAGGAGAGAGGCTGCAAAGGCCAGTGCAGCGGCAGCATCAGTCACCAGCACTCAATAGCACATGAGAAGTAGGAAAAAAAAATAATAATAAAGCAAATTGGAATTAATATTTATAGTATTCCACCATCATCCAATATACAGGTAAAGAGCAGAACTATATTATGACTATGAGTCATCAAGAAAAGGCTAACTTCCATTCAGCATAACCTGTTTACTTCTCTCCTGAGCAGAATATTTGTTTAATTTCAGGAAAATTAAATAAAAAGTACTAATGAGGCAGAGGAAGAGTCAAAGATGAGTGCCATGTTTCCGGAGCTAGAATATGTGGACCAGCAGGATGGTTACCTGTGCTAGCGTATGAAGGTTTAGTGGAGTTGTCCGAAACCCAGGTTCTGGAATTAGTCTCCCAGGTTTACCTGGAGGACCTGGGGAAAATTGTCTCCTCATCAAAGCAGCCTACCAGGGCCTATGCAGACGGCTGCTGCAGGGGTCAAATGCCTTAGCACAGTGCCCAACACAGAACAAGCACTGATAAATACTAGCTACAATTATAATAGGTCGTTCTTATGGGGAGCATCCGTGAGCTCAGTGCCAGACATGCCAACTTAGATGTCTCTGGGCACTGAGTGGCTGGGAGCACAGGCTCCACTGTCAAATCCCGTATTCAGTCCCATTTTCACCTGCCAGCGGATTCACCTGTAACTCTACTCCCTAATCTTTCAAAAGATAATAAAATAGTAAGTCACTCAGAGTTTCCGTAAGGGCTAACCACCTAGCACGATGCCTAGAACAGACCAAGCCCTTCATAAACAAGGGCTGCTATGACAGTCTATACACACACCCAATCAGAATAGGTTTGGTAGGTGATAGAACATATTAATCCAGTGGAGAGACACAGGATGAAGATTTGGGTATCATTTGAATATAGGATGGTTCAAGGAAAAAAGAAAGAAGCCAAAGACAAAAGTCTGGAAGCACACAAAATAAAAGAAAAAGAAATCAGAACCGTTTCATACCCACTAGGATGGCTATAACAAAGACTAAAACAAAAACAGAAAATAAGTTTTGGAGACATTGTGAGAAACTGAAACCCTCATACATTGTTGGAGGGGATGTAAAATAGTGCAGCTGTTTTAGAAAACAGGAATTCCTTGAATGGTAAACAGAGTTACCATACCACGTAGGAATTCTACTCCTAGGGACATACCCTAAAGAACTGAAAACAGGGACTCAGATAGATACTTTAAGGCAATGTTCATGGCAGCATATTCACAATAGCCAAAGGTGGAAGCAAACAAGTGTCCATCAACAAATGAATGGATAAAAATGTGGCCATACATACAATGATTATTACTTGGTCATAAAAAAGAATGAAGTGCAGATACATGCTACAACATGAGTGAACCTTGAAAACATCATGCTGAGTGAAATACACCAGACACAAAAGGACAAGTAGGACATGATTACACACACACACACACACACATAGACTAGGCAAATCCATGGAGACGGAAAGTAGATTAGAGGTCACCAGGGGCTTGGAGGAGGTGGGAACGGGAAGTTATTGCTTAATGGGTAAAGATGAATTGAGTGATGAAAAAAGTTTTGGAATAAATAGCGGCGATGGTTGCACAACACTAAGAATGTAAAGAATACCACTGAGGTGTACACTTACAAATGATTAAAATGGCAAATTTCAAGTTATATATATTTTACCACAACTTCAAAAAGAAAGAAAGAAAGAAATCAAAGAGATAAGTAAAAAGCTGGGAGAGAGAAATACCATAGAGGCCAAGAGAAAATGATTTCAAGGAAGAAGTATGGTGTGACACGGTGTGGTGTCAAAGTTGCTGCAAGTTTTGAGGTGTGCCCACTGGCTCTGCAGTCAGAAAGTCCCCGGTGTCCTGTGCCAAAGCTGTTTATGGGGGGTCAGAAACCTGGCAGCCACAGGTGAAGGAACGAATGGAAGGTGAGACCTGTGGAAGGGGTGTATAGATAGTTCTTCTAGAATTCTGCTTCCAATCTTGGGGGATGTCTTCCTCACAACCCCCAAAGGCAGAGCCACAAGGTAGTATCTTCAAGGGACAAAGACACTATGGAAAGATTTTGCTGTTTGTTTTAAGATGGTTTCTATGCATTCTTTCCCTTTTTAAAAGCAAATCTTCCTCTACACTGCAACCTGAGCAATCCTCATAAAATCCCAATTTGATGGAGTCATTTATTTAAAATTCTTCACTGGCTCCCAATCACCCACTGAAAAACATGAAGTCCGAGACCATTTAGAAAAGGCCTCTGGCCTCTCTTTACACCCCCTGCTCCTGCCACACTTCCTCCCACATTCTGTACTCCACTCACATGAAGTCACTGACCCTCAAACACGGCAAACTCTGTCTTGCCTCTGTGCCCCTGCTCCCAGAGAAATGCCCCTCCTCCTGGCCCCTGCAACAAACCCCTAGCTATCATTTGACACTAAACACAAACGGTAAGTTCTCTGGGTAACACACTATCATCACAGAGAAAGGTCTTCTCTGAGTTCTCATGATGTCTTTATCATCACACCTTTCTCTACCCCAGACCCGAATTTTCACCAGGCAAAATGTGTTTATACGTCTGTGACCCCACCAAACTGTCAAACTGGTAGCTTTCGGAGGGCTGGGCCTGTGCTCTTTTGTTCTATATATATCTATTTTAAAAATTAAAAAATAAAAATAAAAAATAAACAGTTTTAGTGGTTCTGGAGTCAGAGAGCAGAGAAGCCCAGGCCTGAGCTCTTGTTTTTCCACTTACTGAGTGGGTGGCCTTCAGCAAGCAACTTATTTTCACTAAGCCTGGGTTTCCATGCCTGGGAGATGAAAATGGCACCTATTTTCTTGTAAGGAGTAAATGAAATGTTGTAAAGCAAAGTGATGAGAACAGTGGCTAGCAGCACACTGCAAGTGCGCAGTAAAATACTTTATGCCTATTATATTGTATTTAAAATATGTAAATAATTACATAATAAAATACACAATAAATAGGTATTTCCATTACTATTTATTACTATTTAATAGTATAATACACAATGGAATTAATCAATACTGATACAATTTAATGGTAATGCAAATAAGTTACAGAAATAATCATGTCTAAATGTTACTTAATTGGTACTATAGAAAAATGAACTGAATTATGTTTAATCTCATTTTAACTCCTGACTACCTGATTAGATGTGACTAAAAATCAAGGAGAGAAAATGCAGAGGGGATTGGAAAAGTTAGTCCTTAAACAAATTTTATGTCAAGGAGAAAAAAATAAACAAAAACCCTGTATAAATAATTCAATTAATAAATCAATAAGTCTCCAACAAGATTCTAAATATGTTTTTAAACCTTTTTGGTATTCGAAGTTTTTATAAATATTGTTTAAAAATTTTCCCAAAGTCCTCATAACAGGCAATCCTCTTCCAGAAAGCTCAAGCAATAGCAGCAATCAATGCAACAGGTGAAATAAACTGTCACCTTCTTTTTCTCAAAAAAAAAAAAAAGGAAAAGCCATATACTCCAGTTTGTGGATGCTTTCACTGTAAGGCTGAGAAAACCACCACTTGGTGGAGCTTCCTAAAGATCCTACATTTTTTCCTATTTTTTTCTGTTTGGAAACAATTCGATTAACATAATTGGACTTTCTTTTTAAAATGTAACACATGGATCACCTTTTCTCAGATGTGATTTCACAGGTTCAAGATTTAGCACCAGGTTGAGACTACAAAAGTAAATAAGCTTCTTTTAAAGGCGTTTAAACCGGAATCGGGGGCAGGAAGGGCAAGGACTGCGTGCGCGGTCGGGAAAGGCTGCACAGCCGGGGACCGAGTCGCGCAGGGACCAAGCGTGGAAGCACGCAGAGCATCCCGCACCGCCCCTCGCTCCCCCGGGACCCCCGGGGGACCTCCCAGCGGCCGCGGCCCCGGCGGAGGGCCCTCGGGGCCGAGCGCCCGCAGCGTACTCACGGAGAGGAGGGCGCGGGCAGCCGGTCCGCCAGAGCCGACCCCGGGCGCTGCGAGCGGCTGCGCAGCCACAGCCACCACCGCCTGCGACCCGGGCTCTGAGGGCGGCGGACGCCGCAGTGCGGGCCGCGCGCCGCCGCTGACGTCAGCCCTGCCTACTCCGCCGTCCCCATGACAACCGGCGCGGCCCGCGAGCCCAGCCTGGACCGCGTCCAGCCCTCCGCGCCCTCTCTGCCGCCGGGCCTCGCCCCGCCCCGCTGCGCCGCGCCTGGAGGCCCTGCAGGGCGGCGCCTGCGCAAAAGGGGCGCGCGCGCTCGCGGGCCCTCAGGCGGCTGGTGGCCTTGCGGGCACGCGCCCAGGGACCCTCGGGCGGAGGCTGGCGGGCACGCGCACCGGGAAGCGGGAGGAATCCACCACCCCGGAAGCGGGCGGAAAGCCGGGGCTGCGCGGCTTTCCTCAGAGCTTGAGCCCGTTGCGTCCTCACCCGCTGACAGCTCTGGGTGCGGCAAAGGCACGGGAGGGCGAGCAGAGGGGCTGGACTGGAGACGCCGAGGATGAAGAACATGAATGAGGCAAAAACAGACTGGTCATGACCCCCACGGAATGAAATACGTTTTCGGAGCGTGGAGAATGAAGACTTTGTACTACAGGAAAAACCAGAGAAAAAAATTATCCACGATTTGTCTAGCGCTGAGTTATCTCACTATGTGTTTAATACGAAGAGAAAAACGTCGTCTTTGCTACACTGAATGCCCCCTCCCAGTTTTCTAATTTCTGCCACCAGGCGCCATCTTTAGCTCTGTGTCACCAGGGCTGGAAAATTACTAGACAAGTAACTCCTCGACTCTTGAATGAAGAGGCCGTTTTCTGCAGGAGTAGGCGGGCACTGCAACCTGTTACCTCGTGTCTACCCTCAGAACGTTAAGAATATTTCTGTGGCGGCCAGCTTTTACATTCCCATTGTCATCACCACACCTTCAAAAGCATATCATTTGTTAACTCCAAATCTTGTGAGACAGGCAGTGAGAAATATAGCCAATCCAGTGTGTCCCCAATTGAACTCTTCATCTTTCCACTCAAAATCTGTTCTCCCTTTTGAGTTTTTAGCTTGATTTAGGGCATCACTATCTTCCCAGTGTTCTACTCAGACACCTATAGAGCACCCTAAATGTCTCATACCAAATAACTGACTACATCTTGTCCATCCTACCTTTTTGACATCCCCCAGTGTAAACCCTAACCATCTGAACTGCCTCTCTGGAATTCTGGTTTTCATCACTTCTCGCTGAGATTATTCTGACAGCCTCTTTACCAGTCAGCCCCCTGACTCCAATTTTGGCTTCTAAATTCCATTAGACACAAAGCTGCCAGAATAACCTCACTAAAAATGCAAATCTGATAATGCCACCCTTCTGCTGAAAATTCTCCAAAGGCTTCTGTTGACCTGTAGGAGAAAATCTAATTATTTTGCCGAGGATACAAGACACCTCATCTTCCCGACTAATTTCATTTCTCATTGCTTGATCATTTGAATTGCATATTCCAGCCATATTCAATTACTCATACCATGCAAAATAATCCATACCCTCTAATGCCTCAGGGTTTGCATGTCTTGTCCACTTTCCCTGAAAATCCCTTCCTGTAAACTCTGTCCTCACAACAACTGCTATGTAAGTATCCCAGTTATACACGGAGAGGTTATAACTCTGGCTACTTATTTTTAGTCAGTTGCTATTTTCATAACACACTTCCCAAATATCAGATTATCTGAGCAGTACACCTGTATCATCTCTTGTCTTAACCTTTACATTAGTTTGCAGTGGTGTAGTGGAGTGTCAGGGAATGTATCCTATAAGATATAACATTTATGTAGAGATCTAAAGAATATGTCATTTTATTAAAGTTGGGAAGAGTTTCTGAGTGGAAGAAAGTGGACATAGCCATCACTAAAAGAACACTTGGCATAATCTGAGAACTGGCTCAAAGGTAGAGAATGAAACTAGGATCTTTGGAAGGAAATAAGAGAGAGAAGCAATTTATGAAAAGACCTGGTCAGTATCGTGAGGTTAATGAAGTACATACAACAAAAGGGTTTTAAGCACAGAGTGAAATAGTCAAATTATAATTTTGGAAAGATGACTCTGGCTGCAGTACAGAATGGATGGGACTAAAGCAAATCTAGATCCAGGAATACCAGCTAAGATGCAGACGTTGTAGGCCAAGTAAGAGATGATGGTGGTAAGGATTAGGGTAGTAGCAGTAAGAAGGGAGAGCAGTAGAGCAATTCAATAATTTTTTAGGAGACAGAAATGTTAGAACTTGGTGACTGATTGGATGGAGAAGTGAGTGATTAAAAAAAAAAAAGTTTCCATTGGCATCACCCCACCTTACAAAGCATATCTCATTTGTTTCTTCAAATCCTGTGAGGCAAGCAGTGAGGGAATATTACGAGTCCAATGTAAGGACAAGGAAAGGATGACAAGCTCCTTCCCCTTCTACTTGCCAAAATGAAGAGATGGCTAGCATGTCAAGGCCACAGAGATTGTGTGAAAGGGGAGTGAGAAAATAAATAAATTGATGGTAACCGGAGCCAGATTTCTCATTGACCCAGAAGGAAGTTACAAGTATGGAAAGGAAGAATTCCAGAATGACCCTTGTGGTAATCTTGGATTGGAGTTGGATATGTTGGTGTGAAGTGACAGTTTTCAATATATATGTAAAAATATGCAGAAATAAATATAGATAAAAATATCTGTGTGCCTATGCATTAATATGTATTTTTCTCCTAGGTCTGTCTGCTAAAAGTGTCTTGGAACAATGATACCCTAGAAGCAATGAACACATATCATCCAGATCTTGTTTTCTAGACACGGTTCTCTACTAAAAGGATCTTGAAGAAATGACTGATTACAGAGCAGAATCAGAGAACGTAAAACATGAGCCCGGAGAATCTCGTGCCAGGAATTAAGGAAGTTCTGTAGAATGATGGAACATGTCAAAGGGACACAGATGCCACCTTGAAGGGCCTCCTTTTGGACAAAACTGGGTCAATTTGAACACCCATATAATAATGTTAACTTTTTGTAACCCATTGAATAAAATAGGAATACTTGAGTACAATAAATGAATTTTTAAAAAATGGGAGCTAAAGAAAATTTCTTCCTTACATTAAAATGACAAATTATAAAGCAAAGAAGGAAGAATGCAGGTAGAAACTCACCATTTGGCAAACATTATGGTAAAAATTGATTCAGGCAAGAATCATCAATGGGTACTAAAACTAGAGGATGAGAGTTTTTAAGAGGAACATAAAATTTACATCATCTCAAAGTATCTTGCCCCCCCCCAATACCTATTAATTATAAAGGGAAAAATAGAACTTTGATGGTACAGAACTCTTGCTCTCATGGTTAAACTTGCCATCACCAGTAATGGGACAAATCAACTTTGTGTGCAACCTGCAAAGAGGCACTGAGAACAGACTTTTGTAATATTTCTGCCCGAAATGCATATCCTGAATCTAATCATGAGGTATCTCAGACAAACTCAAGTTGAGGAAAATTCCACAAAATCATAGACTTGTAGTCTTCAAAAGCATCAAGATCAAAAATCCAAGGAAAAACTAAAGAATGTTTTGGATTGAAGGAGACTAAAGAGACATGACAACTATGTGGAACATGTGGCTCTGAATTGGATCCTTTTTACTACAAAGGACATTATTGGAACAACTGTCAAAATTTGAACAGTGTCTGGGACAGTTTGAATTTTGAGAGTCCAAAAAGATTATGTTCTTAAACTTATCCATTCCTGTGGGTGTGGGGCCCTCTGATTGCTTTAAATTCAGTTAAGGGCCTTTGATTAGATTACTTGATAAGACTGCTTTAGGACTTTTGATTTGATTATATGAGTGAGGTGTGAACCATCTTGGGTCTCCACCATTTTGCTGGGTTTGATATAACAGAGATACAGAGAGACACACATACATAGAAAAAGGAAGTTGCCATTTTCAACCATGCTATGTGAGAGAGGACTCAAAGTTCGCTAGCAGCCAAAGCTTAAGCACAAAGCCCCAAAGAGGCCGGGCCCATATGCCATATGCCTGATTGCCACAAGCCAGGATGCCAGGATTACCAGTAGCTGACATTGGTGAGAAAACATCTCTGATGGTGCCTTGATTTGGAATTTCATGTCCTTGGAACTGAAAGCTTTTACACCAAATGAAATTCCTATTATAAATCCAACCCATTTCTGGTACTTTGCATTGGCAGCCCATTGGCAAAATAAGAAAGAGTCTGTGGATTAGATGTGTGTTTTTTAAAACAAGTTTACTTTCCTGATTTTAATGGCTACACTCTGGTAATGTAGGAGATATCCTTGTTTTTAGAAAATACCTACTGAAATATTTAAAGTCATCATGTCTGCAACTTACACTAAAATGATTCAGGAAAAAAATGTATATATAAATAATAGCAATAAATTAAAATATAAATTATATACATTATATATAAAACAAATGCATTAAGCCCTCAATTGGGGAATTTGGCAAAGGTAGAAGTTCTTTTTATTATTCTGGCAATTTTTCTGTAACTTTAAAGTTATTTTAAAATAATGAAAAAAGATGACCTAGAGTTACCCAGGTTTTTGGCTCAGGTAACTGGGTGGAGACTGGATAATTAATTAAAAATGGAAAACCAGGAAAAAGAGCAGGTTTGGGGGAAAAGAAAGTTGCAAGGGAAGTCACAGACATCTCTTAAGTGGTAGCCATCACCCTGACTGCCCCTACCCCTCGACCCCCTTCTCTGGGGAAGTCACAAGCACAAGCTAAGCAGCCATGCTCTTCCCCTCCCTCCTTTTCTATCGTGTGCCCTTCCACAACTTGGGACAGATGTTAAGGCTAATGAAAAGGCCCTGCTACACTTAAAACCTAAAAACCGGAAACAAGCAGCTCCTGATGCTTATCGGGATAGGAATTCTCAGTGGCAGGTCTCCCTCCCTGAGGTGGATAAAAACCACACTCAAATAGGGTAGATTGGTCTCTCTTCGCCTATGCAAAGTGCGGCATGCCAAGCTGCCATCTATGGACCCCTGCTCGGAGCAGTTTTCCACCAATGAGACTTCTTCTTCTGCTCTTTTGGACTATGTAAGTGACCAGCCATTTTGCTCTTTCTGGACTTTTTATTCCGTATAATAACGGAATTATTTTCCGAAAGTTACTCTTGTGCCCTGAACCTGTGTTCCCACAACACACTGGGAGTAATTTGCTCCACAAAAGATGTTTAGTTTCAGTGGGATATATCCAGTAGGCAGTTGGGTGAACATATTACTGGGCCCCATCAAGACTGAAGAAAGCAGATATGCTGCTTTAGCACCCAATAACCGAGAATACTGTCCTAGAAGAGTCAAGTAATTAAGAGGCGGTAGTGGTACAGTAATAATTAAACCGGCTCCCCAACCATGAAAATAATTATTTATTTGTATAAATTGAATGTTAAGGGATAAAATAGATTTAGAATATTCAAAACATTTAATAAATAATAAATAGCAGATTTATTTAATAAAACAAAAATATGATTGATCTTCACAATATATAACCACAGTACAGATGTGCATGAATTGATCAAAATAGATGTTGGCCTTTCTACTGAGGTGGGAGGATCCTGGAGGCATAACAGAATGCAATGAGTGGATCTTGTTTGGCTTCAGATTCAGACAAACCAATTATATAAAGACATGTTTTTGACAATCAAAAGATTTTGAATATAAGGGTAGGTATAAGATGACATTAAAGAATTTTTGTTAATTTTTTAGGTGAAATAATGGTATTGTGGTTATGTAAGAATGACTTTTTAAAAGTGCATACTGCAGGCAGGATCATCCCACCCACCATATCCCATGGATATGGTGGGATCATCCCACCCACCATATCCATGGGATATAAGCCCTCTCTCACTTGGAGTTGGAGTGGACATCACCATCCCAGTCGCCTCTGGATTGGGGGAAGAACTATGGACTAGAGTGGACTTGATGGTATTCTCTTGCTCATATATGGTGATTCTTGCAATGCAAGAAATTATAACAATGAGGTGGGGCCAGTGGCCACTTGACAGTTTTTGGGTAGGGAGGGGATGAGCAGTTGAAATACAGGGGCTTCTTTGGGAGTTGGAGGTTGTCCTGAGTACTGTTGTGGCAATGGATGTAGGCCATTTTAAATCAGCACACACCACTCAGAACTGAGTGGGAGAGAGTGTGGTCTACAGTGTGAACTGTGGTCTATGGTTGGTGGCAAGGCTCCAGGATGTGTAAGTTCATTGAGGTTGGTGGGCCACACTGTGGGAGATGTTTGTGTGGGATGTGGTGGGAGGTGTGGGAAGTGGGCAACATGGGAATCCCAGTGGGTTCCATGTAATATTTTAGGTAATCTAAGCACCTCTTAAAATATATGTATATATATATAAATAACATTTTTGTAAGCAAATACACATATATGCATATATATTTATATATCATTTTGCAAATGTTTGTATGTATTGTGAGAATTTTGATTTTTACCCATAATAAAAAAAAAAAAAGAAAAAAAAAAAAAATTGCAAACAAAAAAATGGCAAGATATCTGAGATTTGCTTTAAAATATTCCAAGAAAAAAAAGTGGGGGGAAAGATTACACATGAACATCTAAATTTTCATGGTTATTGAAGCTAGCTGATTGGGTATCTGCTGTTTTATTATGGTTTTTCTTTGTGTGTTTGGAAAATTTCACAATAAACAGAAACATAAAAGTAGGAATATGCATATTATAGAGAATTCGAAAGATATAGAATTACAGAAAAAAAGGAAAAAATACTCAATACTGCTACCCAAAGAAAATCCAATTAATTTTTTGGCAAATTTCTTTTCAGTCTGTTTTTGTGCATATTTTAATTTTGGTCATGCATGTAAAATGTTGACTTCTGTTTTCTTGAATTAACAATATGTTGTAATTTCATTTCCATGCTATTATATATGCTATATAAACTTCATTAAAATTCTAATTTTGTTAATAACATTCATATGTGCTCATGGCGAAAGTTCAAATAATTCATCATATGTTTACACTCTAGAAACTGAAAATCTTCCATATGTTCATCACTGATAGTAGATTGTATAATTCTTCAGACATTCTTTCATGCTTATCCTAAATATACTGTTATAAAGACAAGCTTTTATTATAGATTCTGTCTTGCCAACTAATTTTTTGCTATTTATCTTGTATTATTATCGTAGAGGTTTTTTATATCAGTCACTCATTTAATCTACCCCAATCATTTTAATAGCTTCCTGTTGTATCATTTCTATTCAGGAATTTCTTTATCAGTTATAATAAAAATGCCAAAAGGTGATATGATGGATTTTAAAAAATAAAATACCCTTCATATATGTCTCTCATATGGTTATTAAATTTATTCCTCAGTACTTTATATATATATATATATCTAGGGCTAGTTTGAATGCATTCACTTATTATATTTTCTAACTGGTGATTGCACATTTTCCTAGTTTTCCTCCTTCTTGGTCTCCTTTGCTAATTTTCCCTCATCTCTTTGGCCTCTTGGTGTGGAATGTCCCAGAGCTAAGTTCTTGGATCTCTTCTCTAACTACACTTACTCACTAGGTGATTTCTTCACTAGGTGAAAAATGTCTCATTTTTATATAGACTGCTCTCAAATTCATCTCTCCAAAAGGTACTTGTCTCCTGTATTTCAGACTCATATATCTATTTGCCTACTAGATGTCTCCACTTAGATGTCTAATTGGCATCTCAAACTTAGCTTTCCTAGCACTGAACTTAAATTCTGCCTTCTCAGACAAACCCCACTCGAAGCCTTCTCCATCTCAGTTAGTGGCAACTACATTTTGCCAGTTACTCAAACGAAACACCTTGGAGCAATCCTTGACCTCATTTTGTTCTATCCCATATCGCATGTAAGAGAGGCTTATGTTTTGGAATTCTGAGGGGAGATTATTTTTCTCCACCCAAACTTTAGCCCTGACATATAGGCTTCCTTATCTCTCTTTGCTAGAATAGTCTTTTATGGGTTCCAGTGTATACAAAGAGCTTAGTTCTCACACAGAACAAGACATACCTCCTTGTTCAGTGGGAGGCCACTGAATTCTGGGACTACATTTCTGCTATCAGCAAACGCCGCCAGGCTAGCCATGTCTTCAGCCCTTGTTTACCCTCTCCTTTCAGCTCTCTCATGTCTTTGGGCCCCTGAGAATTTCCTTTACTTTCCATGACCTCAATGATCTCAGTGATGCAATTTAGTCAGCATTTCTAGCTAATTTGCAAAGGATTTTTTGTTTTTACTTAAAAAAAAAAATCATAGTATCTCCTTTGACATCTTAGGAAAAGGGGAGCTCCTTCTCTCTCAATTCTTTGTTTGTTTGTTTGAGGTACCAGGGCCTGGAGATTGAACCCAGGACCTCTTATATGGGAAGCAGGCACTCAACCACTGAGCCACATCGGCTCCTTCTCTCAACTCTTAATACATGTTGCAGGGAATTTTATGAATTAATAGTAATTGTCATGTAATGATTGTCATTCAAATCTAGCAATTACTGAAATAATTAAGCCTCCCTTATGAATTTTCTTAGGCGCACATGCTTAGAAAACTCAAAGTATAGGTATGGGTTAGGAAGGAATTGAGTGAACTTTCCACAGTATATAAAGTTGTGTATAGTTTTTTCTAACTACTATATAATTTTACTAGGAAAATATTTTTATTTAGGCCCAGAAAGGCCCTCAAAAAGAAGGAACTGGTGTAGAGACTTAGGGAAAGAATTCAAAAAGAGAATTCATTTTCAGCATCTGCTCAATCTAGGTCTCTAAAACTGTCACCACTAGATGGCAGCATATCAACATATAGCATTACCGGTGCCTTTTAAAAGATCTTAATTCAAGGACTTGTAAAGGCTTATGATTACATTTTATTGCTCCTCCATTTTTTCATACCATTTAATTTAATGAAGCGTCATCTACCAGTTTTAATTTATTATAGTTGGTGAGATGCATTTGACACGAGAGCTGAAAAATAAAGTTTCCGGATTAACAGACTGGAGCCTGTAGATCATCACCAGAATCTAAATAAGCAACGTAGATAAGAATCCAGAGCCCTTTCCTGTCATTACAGGGCACCCTCCACACAGAGAGGCCTCCAGCTGGACAAAGGCATGTTTCCCACACTCATTTCTGTTCCTTCTCTGGTGGTCTCAGATTAGGCTCTATTCCAACTGAGAAGGGACTTTCTTTGTTGTCACACTAATATACAATTAGTATGCAAAATGCAAAGAAATGCATAATTTTAAATTATAATTTCACTTTATGACCACAGCTTTTTCTCACCTTACTTTTGATAAGTTATAGTTTTATGTATTTTAAAATGTGAAGAATAAATTATCATTGAAGTAATGCATTAATTATACAGAAGGGCTCATAAGGGAAGATGACAAATCCCTGGTTCACTTCTTCCCTCCCGCAGTTCTGCTCTGGAGAGCAAACCACTGAACAGTTTCTGGTTTCAGTTCTTCTGGTGATTACTTCCCTATCTCTTATCACTTCTTGACTCATCAGTTTAAAATATTCCCTTAATCTACCACTAAGAGCACTAACAGTTTAACTCATTGCATCAACTTCCACCTTCCCTATCCTTCTCCTCCCAAAAAAGCTATGTATGAGGCAGTACAGTATAAAAGGTAAGAGCACAGACTCAGGATTTCCACTTCCACCATTTACCAGCTGTGTGACCTTATGCAAGTTACTCAGTATTTCTGAACTTCATTTTCCTCATCCTCAGCCATGAAATGGGGATAGTAGTAGCCCACTCCTTGGAAGATTATCCTGAGGATAAATGGGTCAATACATTTAAAGCACTAAACCAGAGTTATTATAACTATTACTATATTTAATTCCTCCTCTGGTAATCTTTGTAAGTTTAAATAATATATTTACCCCTTTGTTTTTCATCCACTACATAGCATCTCTTGACACCTCACTTTGTAAGATGAAGCTATTGGCAAATTTACACACGTTCCCCTATTCCATTTCTTATCTCACCATGCAAAGTTTCAATCTCTTAGGTGTTGTTGTTTTTTTTCTGTTTTCTGAGAGATTTCTCAACTTTCTCTTCTAAGTGTCTGTTGAAAATTTTATTTTAGCAATCATATTTGAAATTTCTGAGAGTTTTATCTGATCTCTAGTGCTTATTTTTCTATGAAGAATTCATTATCTCAGTGACATAACATAACAGACTTATGCTAATTGTCATTGACTATTGTGTTAGTCAGGGTCCAGTCAAGGGACAAAAACCACACCCCTAATTTGTGGGGGTTTTGTTTGCTCGTTTGTTTTTTATATTTATAGTCAATTGATTTCTTTTTAAAATTTTTTATTAGAGAAGTTGTGGTTTTACAGAACCATTGTGCATAAAATACAGGATTCCCATACACCACCCCATCACCAACACTTTGCAGGGGTGTGGAACATTTGTACAATTGGTGATAGCACTTTTTTGTAATTGTACTATTTTTTTAAACAGTAGTTACCTTTGTTAGAACTGATGAAAGCTTATTAAAATAGTGCTATAAACTATCGTCCATGGTTGACATCAGGGGTATTGTCCCCCATATACCACACTCTTATCAGCACCTTGTATTAGTGTTGTGCATTTGTTACGACTCATGAAAAAACACTCTTCTACTTGGACTATTAACTGCAGTCCACCACCTACAATAAGGTTCACTGTGTTATACAGCTCAACGCTTTATCTTTTAAGTTTTTTAAATTCATTTTTTTATTCTAGTTACATTTATGACCTAAGGTTTCCCCTTTAGCCATATAGATTACCTTTATAATGCAGTGCTGTTAATTACACTCACAGTCACGTGCTACCATCACCACCAGCATTCCAGACCTTTACAATCAACCTAACTAGCAATTCTGTGCAAATTATGCGTCCACTCCCCATTTTCTGACCCCACTCTTTCCTCTGGTAACAGATATTCTAGATTCTAACTTTACACACCAGTAATTTGAATAGAGAACATCATTTTGAACTAAGTAAATTGTGAACTAGGTAAAAGGCATATTCACTACCAAAAGGGGTAAAAGAGAACTAACTGCAAGAGCAGCCGAGGGAAAAGTGAATAAAGAAGGAACTTGGACTCTCCAGAGAAATGGCTAAAGGAGATCCAGACTGCTGGGGGAGACGGGGAGAGCGTGGGAGCCACAGGCGCTCCCAGCCCTGCTGCTGGGGCCCGGCTGCCAGGAGAGAGAGATCCCCCGAAGGAACGGCCCCTCCTCCTCTTCCCGCCTTGCTCTGGCCCTCTAGCGCCCTCTATCGGCAGAGCTGCCATCAGGCAGTCAGCAAAATGTCTGCAGGTTCCAGTTCCAGGACCACAAGCAGAGCAGAGAGCGCTGGGTTTGGAGCTGACAAGCAATAAATTAATAACTGGTGTAACTATTCTGAGCACATTTGATAAATGCACTCTTTCCCTTTTTTGTTCTTTTCTGCTCCTTGCATTATTTTAGCTTTCTCTGTAGATTTTTTTTTTTTCCTGTCTCTTTTGGTCTTTCTTTACATCCGGGCTCTTTTAAAAATGTCTTGGGGAGTCTTAGTTATCTGGTATTTGTTGAAAATAAAGCAATGGAAAGCTGATTGAAAGCTCTGGTTGTGGACTGTTGCTTGTCAACTGATGAAATGTGCTCTAAGGTATTTGGGTGGGGAGCAGCCTCAGGGGCTGCCCTATTTGTATTCAGAGAGAGCAGCTTCCGTAGGGCAAAACCCTCCAGTTTTGGGGGAGGGTAGTAAATACCTTAATGCTGGGCATTCTGCTTATTGGAGTCTGAAGGAGAGATGGTAAGGCCAATCATAGAAGATTCTAACTTTCAATTCATTCTCCCATATTAAAAAAAAAAAAAGATTTATTTTTTATTTTTATTTTTTAATTTTTTATCCCCCCCCATGGCTCTCTTATCTGTCTGCTTATTGTCTGCTCGCTGTGTCTGCTCATCTTCTCTAGGAAGCACCAGAAACCAAACCCAGGACCTTCCACATGGGAGGCGAGTGCCCAACCGCCTAAGCCACATCCGCTCCCGCTGGCTGTGTTGTCTGCTCGTCACTGTGTCTGCTGGTTGCAGGTGCGGCGTCTGCTCATTGTGGCATCTGCTCATTGCGGCATCAGCTTATTGCGGTGTCAGCTTGTTGCATCACCTGCTCATTGCGGTGTCTGCTTGTCTTCTTCAGGAGGCACCAGGAACCAAACCTGGGACCTCCCATGTGGGAGGCAGGTGCCCAACTGCTTGAGCCACATCTGCTTCCCATTCTTCCACTTTTTTTTTTTAACTTTATTTTGTACATTTAATAATTGAAAACATAAGCAATTAAAAACTAAAAAGTAAACACAGATGAATAAATATATACATTTCTCAATTAAACGTAGTGGATACA
>JAKSZT010052198.1:3044462-3132487 GCA_026826555.1 Tolypeutes matacus | reverse complement strand
TAATGCATTCATACAGTATTTGTCCTTTTGTGTCTGGCTTGCTTCACTCAACATAATGTCCTCCAGGTTCATCCATGTTGCCATATGCTTTATGACATATGGCATAACTCCACATTCTACCCCATTCCCAACTGGTGTTCCCTGAGCTTCTCTGTATTTCTTAGCTTCTTCGGAAACCACTTGCATTCTGTGACGGCTGTAAAGAAGCCCTACTAGTGGGTTAATACAACAGAAATTTATTCTGCCAGAGTTCTGGAATCCAGTAGACCCCAATCAAGGTGTTGGCAGGGCCATGCTCCCTCTAGGGGCTGTAGGGAAAATCCTTGTTTACCTCTTCCAGCTTCTGGCAGCTATCCACATTCTTTCACTTGTGGCTGCATCACTCCAGTCCTGCCTCCCTCTTCACATGACCTTCTCCTCTTCTGTCTGTTTAATCTCATTCTGCTTCACTACTTTTTTTTACTTATGCTAAACTCTTTTTAAAATCAATTTTATTGAAATGTGTTCATAAACCATACAATCCATCTAAAGTGTACAATATTTGGTATAATCACGGAGTTATGCGTTCATCACTGCAATCAATATTAGAGCGTTTTCATTACTACAAAAAGAAAAACCTGTACCCCTTAGGAGTCACCTCTCAGTCCCTCTCTCCTTTCCCTGCCATATATAAATGCTAATCTATTTCCATCTTTATAAATTTATGCATATTTACATTTTGTATAATGGAGTCTAACAACATGTAGTACTTTGTGTGTAGTTTTTTTTTTTTTTTTTGCTTAGCGTTCTTACTTTTTTTCCCCTACCATTATAGAAGAATATTAATATATTGCTGTATCCTACAGTCCATAGTTTGCTTTGGTTGTATTTTTACTCAAGTATCAGCTCTGCCTCACTCTTATAGGGAGCCTTGTCATTGGATTAAGGATCCACCTGGATGATCCAGGATGATCTCCTCATCTCAAGTTCCTTAACTTAATTATATTGGCAAAGACGTTTTTTCAAATTAGGTGACATTCACAGGTCCAGAGATTGGGATGTGAACACATCTTTTTGGGCCGCCATTTGAACTACCACATCACTCTTCTAACTGATTGCTCTCATTAAAAGATGATGCCCTCTTTATTCTTCATTGTTTTTTTTTTTGAGTGTGTATGTATGTATATTTGTTTATGTGTATATGCGTGTATGTGTATGTGTGTATGTGTGTTTTCTTTACAACCATTTACTGGGTTATTAGAAAGGAGAGGAGATAAATGTATGTGGTCAATCTGCGATCTAGAATTGGACATACATAATTTATCTTCAAAGAAACTTTACTAAGTATAGTCTCTAAATAAAATCAAATTAAGCTAATGTCCTAGTAAAGTACAGGACAAATAATAAGCCAAGTTATGTAAAAGAGCTAATTTAATTGTTTATGTTTTTCTTTTTCTTTTTTTTTCTTTCTAATCTTCTTTCAGCCTGTTCCATCATAACCCCTCAAATACTCCAATCCTTCATGTTTTCAAGGCAACAATAAGCACTCTGCAGTTTACCTAACCCCTCCCATTTAAGGTAAGGACAAGTAGGAGAAAAAAAATGCTATTAACTTATGCAAAACTGAACATTATGAGATTTTTCTCCCTGTTATCTTTTCAAATATTTTCCATTCCTCCTCATGACTGTGATGGCAGTTTTCTTTCTGACTAGTGCTAGCAATAGGTGGCATCTATACTGCCCACTCTCCAAGCTTGTTGTTGGCTATGAGCATGTCATTCTTTCTCAATAAGCCTGGATACAGATTCATAATTTTTTTCGACACGGAACCCATTTAGTCATTACCAGATTGTTGGAGTTGGCATGTAAGTTGAAATTGTTTGCCATCTTTGCTGTAAACTTCCTACCTTACAGATCTCATAGATTCTGTATATTTTATTACCACAGAGGAATCCAAATATTATTGTTTTGATATTTTTTCTGCTCTAACCAAGCAGTTAGGGAAGGCAGTGCGGTATAGCCAAAAGAGTACTGGATTTGAGACAAAAGACTTTAGTGTTTTTGTTTTATCTTTAAGGATTTTTGTTTGTTTTTATTTGTTTAATTGTTCATTTTGACTTATCAAACTCAATCACTGTGTTGAAACAAATGTATGTTCATATTAATCCCTTGAAAAAATGAAGACCAAATTTAGTTGTTCCAGACAAGAAACTGAAACTTCTGGGATTATTTTGGAGACCATAAAGATATAAAAAGCAAGGTTGGAGCCACAGCAGAAAGAAATCATCCCTCAGCAACAAATTTTTGTACCAACAATGGGTTATAATAATTAGATTATTAACTGGAGAGACAAATGGAGGAATATGGGGTGAATTTTCAAAATATATATTATGGATGACAGATTCAGACTTACTTTTAAAATTTCATTTTCATACCATCGGTGTTCCTTGTGATTTTCTGTGAGTCTCAAGATCAATAGCATCTGATGATTTTAAAGTTGCTACTTGTGTCTTGGGTTGGTCTGTTGTGGTTACTTCATTAGGTAGGAGAGTGTTACAGTACTTTCCAATTCTTGTCCTGTTCATTGCCTTATTTTACTGGACTGCTTACTGATGGTAATGCCCAAAATATTACATGGTCATATAGCAAATACCTTATGATCTATCTGCAAAACCAGTCTCCAAAATAAATAAAATACTACACAAATCCACATTGTCAGCAATTTATCCCAAAGCATTTTTTTCTTGTTGTTTTTTTGATTGGTCTCATTTTTTTCTTTATACTGTCTTTGGAAGGAAAGTTTTTTATTTGAAAGACTCATTGAATACTTGGAATGCAATTGATTATCTCTATCACATCCCTGCTAGATATGTATCCACCTCATTTTCCAATAGGGCAGCATGGGCTTTGAATGTTCAGTCTTAGCACAGATCCTCAAAGATCAAGTATGGCAAAAAGTTGACGAACCTTTATTGCCCAGAGTTCTGGTCTTCAAGGGGCAGAATCTGCCTCTCTTCCTCTCTCACTGAGCCTCCAGATATATTCATTACTTTGATCCTTAAAGCTATAAATCTGACACTTCACAGCAACATTAAATTCACTTTCTCTCCATTTTGAAAAGACGGATATTTTTTATAGCAGTTGCCTCCTCCTCAGAATAACAAACCCAAGATCAGCAGTGGGACCGTATGCCCTGGCTGCCCTGTTGTTGTCAGAGGCCCAATGCAGAGATGTGCATATTTTACAGGAGACCTTTTAGAGGTGAAAGCACCATGTCAAGCCAAATACATTTATTATGAAATTAAATTGACTAAGACTGTTTATTCTTTGAACATAATAGTTTTCTTGTGTCTTCAGTTCATCTGAATCTGTTTTAATGTCCAGCTTCTCTCAAAACCTCTTTTGAATGCTGAATTATTCATTACAGAGAATAACTTTTAAATTGAGCTTCATATGAGCTTTTATTATAGACATCACTCAGTCATATTTTTTTTTGCAAGCAGATAAGTGTTCTCCCAGCCTGATTTCCCAGGTTTATATGAAGTTTCTTCTCCACTCTACCTGTCATAAAATCCTCTGGATAGGCTTCAGTTGGCCTCTCTGCAAACTCCCAAGAGGTAATCAATTGCAATCCTTTGGGTCCCTTGGCTTGCAACTCTGCCTCCCATCACATGGCAGTGTTTCTCTCTTTGTGCCTGTTCTTGCCCAATTCTATTTTAATTACTTGTGTTATTTTAGATAAATGATTTTTCCTTCTAGATCACAGTTTTCTCATTCAAGCCATAAAGGCTTTGGATTATTATCATCTCTAAGAGGTTTTCCAGTTCTAATATCTAATATCAAGTATCCTATGAGATATTTCCCCTTAAATTTCCCATCACTACCTGAAACTCAACCAGTCAAAATTTTTAATTCCATGCACTGAAAACATCTTTGCTTCTTAGAGTCTGTATTTCTAGTAATTCTCACTCTAAAACTCTTTGCATTCTCTTTGGTGTTTCTCTTTCATTTACCTTTTATGTCTGATCTGTCACCAAGTCCTGCCAATCCTTCCTTAGAGAGGTCTTTGCATGGACAGGGATCTATCCATAAAGAAGGTTTTAAGTTCCCAGTTAACTTGACCACTTCAGCCTTCAATTCCTCTTATATAACCTTATAAATTCAATCTTCCTATTTATTTTCACAATGTGACTTTCCCACTCAAATGTTTGGAGATAAACTTTAAACTTCTTAGTCTGCAATTCAAAGTTTTCTACATTCTACCTATGATTTAATCTCACCAACCTGAAACAGACTATTGCTTACTCTAAATGGTCTGTTCCATTCACTATCTGTCATTGCTTGGCTACCAACTTTATTGGTGCAAATATACAGGAAAGCGATTTGATTTGTGCAGCCCAGCCTCTGGTCAGTTGTCCAGCCTTTGTGTAACTGGGGGCAGCAGAGGCTGTAAGCAAAGAAGGAACCTTCTCTTAGAATAGAGAATAGTGGCAAGAGTATAGTCGGTATCCCTGGAAAACCCTTAGAACATCAAACTGAAACTGTAGGAAACTCAAAGTCATCTGAAATCTTCTTTCCTTCCTCTCAGGCTTCTGTCACTAAGCACAGAGTCTATTGGTCAGAAGACTTGGAGTCATCCTAGAAGTTATGTGCACATGCTTTTGAGTTAAACAAACATGGGTTTGAAACACAGTTCATTCATTAGGTATCTATCCTTGGGAATATACTTATTCTTATTCTCAGTTTACTCATCTGTGAAATGAGATAATAATAATTGCTAGCTTCTTTTGAGCACTTACTGTATGCAGGCACTGTTCTAAATGCCTTTCATATAGTAACTAATTAATCTTCACATGAAAAAAGTCCTAGTTTACAGACAAGGAAACCGAGGTACCAGGAAACTAAGCAAGTCCCCTTGGTGGCTAGTAATTGATGGAGGGCAACACAGTATTTGATTTCAGGAAATGGGAGACCAGAGCCTGGCCACTTAACCACATTACTCGGTGGGTGCCTGACAAGCAGAGTTCTATAAATGTTAATTTATTATATTAATTACTGCCCATTTTGCCTACAAAATATCCATTCCATTCTCTCCATCTCCACTCACCAAGTCTTACATGGGTGATGTGGAAGCTTCTGGGAGCAGAAGGGATCCTTGACTCTGGACTCATCCTTCTCTAATTCGGCCTCCTCGTGGCTTTTAAAGGCTCTTTCTTTGAACTATAAACTCGTTTCGTTTCTTTGAAACTAAAAACTAGAACTTTTAGTATGCCTCTCCCCCGTTCCCAATTCTTCAATAGCTTGCCTTGCATACCTGATATACGTGGCCTCCAAGAGCCTTCCCCACGCCACTATTCCTCTCCTCCACCCTTCCCAGAAACACTGGACCTCTTAGTTCCTGGAAGATGCCGGTTTCTCTCATGTTTCAAGGAGATGCCATCTGCTGTTATACTTTTGCCTATTTTTTTCTCTGACAAGAAAGCTGTTTCCTACCTTGTCCTCTGACAAAACTCTATTTCCCCCTCAAGTCTCCCTGGAAATATGCCGCCTCTCTTTGACATGGTCTCAAATTGCCCAGGATAGAGTAGCCACTTATGTTGTGCTCTACGTAATGGGCATTGAACACGTATTATTTATATATAATGAACACTGTCATTTCTATGTTCTTTCTGTGCAATAAGTGCCTTTTGGTAAAGATAATGGCTGTCACTTCACACAGACTAGGTAGCTTTTGTATATATAGAGAAGAAGGAAAATAAGTTCTGGTAAGGATGTGGAGAAATAGGAACCCTTATATACTGTATATACAATACATAACCCTTGTATTGAAAACAGAGATCTGAATAGGTACTTGTACACCAGTGTCGATAGCAGCGTATTCACAATAGCCAAAGGGTGGAAACAACCCGTGTCCATCAACTGATGAATGGACAAACAAGTGTGGACTAGACATACAATGGCATATTACTCAGCTGTAAATGGAATGAAGTTCCGACACATGCTACCACATGCATGAACCTTGAAGACCTTATGTTTAGTCAACTAAGCCAAACACGAAAGGACAGATATTGTTTGATCTCACTTATATGAAATAACTAGAACATGCAAATTAATAGAGACAGAAGGCAGATTACAGGTTACCAGGAGCAGAGGGACAGGGAGAAACGGGGAGATAATTGCTTGCTGGGTGGAGTTTCTGGTTGTAGTAACAGAAAAATGTTGATAATGGATGGTGGTCCTGGTAGTGCAGCATTGTGAAATGTAATGGATACCGCTGAATTGCATACTTGAGAGCAGTAAAAATGGGACATTTTATGTTGTATATATGTTCTCACAATAAAATTTTTCTGAAAAATGTTGCTGGCTGCACATTGGTCACAGGCCTCCACACACATCGGGCACTGATTATATCTTGCTTGAATTTCATTCTCTCTGTATTGCCCAGAAAAAGGCAAAGCCATAAAAATTTAAAGCTCCCCTCCAACTCATATTTTAGTTTAATTTGTACTTCTTAGAAATTCAAGAAACTGAGTTTCTTGGGAAAATGTGGTACTTTCACAAATGCTAATCCCTAATTACAGACCTAATTCTAGCAAAAGAAAGATTTGATTAAACTTGTCTAAAGCCACTGTGGGACTCAGTGGTAGGGGACAGTGGACAAGGCAGGGCAGAATGTGGGCATTCCTGGGCTGACCCCAGGTCTCATGTGCCCAGAATGCCCTCACTACCTAACGGTGATCACCCCCTCTGGCTTTGTTTTGAGTCGTAGCTACTCCTTTCTTTTCTCTTGGGATTCCTGAATCTGAATCTTTCTTACTTGAGCCTTCTTTGCCTAGTTTATAAAGATAAACTTCTGTTTATCACTGTATATAACCTGTTTTATTTATCTATTCATTGGTTGATGGATACAGGTTGCTCCCATCTTTTAGCAACTGTGAATAATGCCACTATGAACATCAGTGTGTAACTATGGAGTTTGAGCCACTGCTTTTAATTATTTTGGGTATATAAATAGTAGTGGGATTGCCAGGTCCTATGGTAGTTGTATACTTAGCTTTCCGAGGAACCACCAAACTGTCTTCCACAGTGGCTGCACCATTTTACATTTCTACCAGCAATGAATGAGTGTTCCTATTTCCCTGTATCTTTTCCAAAACTTATTTTCTTTTTTTTAAAAATAGAAGCCATTCTACTGGGTCTAAAGTGGTGTCTCATTCTGGATTTGATTTGCATTTGCTTGATGGGTAGTGATGTTGAACATCTTTTCATATGCTTTTTGGCCATTTGTATATCTTCTTTGGAGAGATGTCTGTTCAAGTCTTTTGCCCATTTTTCAATCATGTTTGATTTTTTTGTTGTTGTTAAGTTAAAGGATTTCTTTATATGTACTGGATCGTAATCCTTTATCATATATGTGGTTTCCCAATATTTTCTCCCATGTGTAGGTTTTCATTTAACTTTCATGATAAAGTCCTTTGAGCCACAAAGTCTTTTGATGAGATCTCATTTACCTATTTTTTCTTCTGTTACTTTGTACTTTATGTATAAAGTCTAAGAAGCTGTTGCCTAAGACATGGACCTGAAGATGCTTCCCTAAGTTTTCTTCAAGGAATTTGATAGTTCTAGCTCTTATATTGAGGTCTTTGATCCATTTTGAGTTGATTTTTGTATGTGGTATGAGGTAGAGGTCCACTTTCTTTTTTGCCAATGGAGATCCAGTTTTCCCAGTACCATTTTTGAAGAGACTATTCGTTCCCAAATGAGTGGTCTTTGCCATCTTGTCAAAAATCAGTTGACCTTAAATGGGAGGGTGGATCTTTGAGATCTCAATTTTATAATATTATTCTATATGTTCATCTGTGTGCCATTACCACGATGCTTTGTGTACTGTGGCTTGTAAAAAGTTTTAAGATTGGGAAGTGTGAGTCCTCCAACTTCATTCTTATTTTTTCGAGATGGCTTTAGCTAATTGGGGCCCCTTACCCTTCCATATAAATGTGATGATTGACTTTTCTATTTCTGCAAAGAAGGTTATTGGAGTTTTAATTGGGATGCATTGGGTCTATAAATTGCTTTGGGTAGTATTGACATCTGCACTATATTTTCTCTTCCAACCCATGAACACAGAATGTTCATTTATTTAGATCTTATTTCATTTGTTTTAGCAATGTTTTCTGTGTACAAGTCCTTTGCATTCTTGGATACATATATTCCTTGATATTTATTTATTTATTTTTTTTGTTGTTGTTGCTATTGTGAATGGACTTTTTCTCTTCATTTCTTCCTTCAATTGTTTATTGCTTCTGTATAGAAGCAGTACTGATTTATAGGTGTTGACTTGTACCCTGCCACTTTGCTGAATTAATTAATTAGTTGTAGGAGCTTTGTTGTGGACTTTTCAAGATTTTCTAAATACATTAACTTTTATATGGAAAATGTTTCTTTTCGCATTTCATGTGGTCTTGGAAAAGAAGTCAGTAAAAGAGGTCCTTCTAAGGCCAACGCATGGACACGTGGTCTAAGCAAGAACAATCAAACAATCAACTCTTTCTCTGCACATTGAATCTTAATGGAGTGGCACAGTAGCTGCTGATTAGTCTGATGACAGCACTCCAAAGAGACTACTCATTAGTCCTGACTCCTGGACTATTGGAACTGTCCAGGTTCCTGAAGTGTTCCACACAAGGCTGACTTTGCTGGCTTTTTATTTGATTCTGTATATGACCCATAACTTTCCAATAAATTATTTTTTGTGAGTTTAAATTAGACAGATTTTTTTGCATCCTAAAGCCCAAACTGATACATTTAAATTCCTGTTTTTATGCTCGTCCCAGCAATTGGGACGTTGCCTTAGAACCTTGGTGCCAACTATGCTGAATCACCACCACCACCACCAACATTACTTTTTATTGAGTGTTTAATCGTTTCTCAGTCTTTCCACAACTGGGAACTGATATAACTACCAGACTCCATACTTTGCCCCCATAGCTGAATCTTTGTGGTCAGCCACTGTCATGAGGAAAGCTCTGCCCTAACCCCATGTCTTGGTTTTCCAGGGCTGCTGTAGCAAAATACCACAAATTGGGTGGCTTAAAACTACAGAAATGTGTTCTCTCACGGTTCTGGAGGCTGGAAATCTGAACTCAAGGTGTCATCAGGGCCCTGCTCCCACCCAAGGCCCTAGAGAAGAACGATTCTTCCTTTTCCAACTTTTGGTAACCCCAGGCATACCTTGGCTTGTCTTAGCATCATTCCAATCTCTGCCTCCATCTTACAGATATTCCTTCTCTATCTGTATCCAAATTTCCCTCTTCTTCTAAGGATACCAGTCATATTGGATTAGGGCCCACCCTAATTACATCTCCCAAGAGTATTTACAAAAAAAGGTCAGCTTCATTGGTATCAGGGGTTAGGACTTCCACAAATATTTTGGGGGGGACACAATTCAACCCAGACCACCTGGTATAGACTTATCTTTTGGATAGGTTCAAATCAGTCTAAACTTGCCCTACCCACTTCCATTGTCTTTTTTTTTTTTTTTTTTAAGCTTCACTAAGGTATAATTTACATACAGTTCAATGAGTTTTAATAAGTTTATACAGTGTGCAACTTATTACTGCAATCCAGATTTAGAACTCTGCCTGTCCAATCTTAATGCACATAATTTCCCATGGTTCACTGATGGTCCTAAGTCATGTACTGCACAGGCTGCAGGCTATAGCAAAGCCAGATGAGGGGCATGTTGCAGTTAATCCTGGAGATATGCTAGTGCCCTCAAATTTAATTTAAAGGAAAAACTGGCAATGTGGCAGATTTAGAGACAATTACTTTTATAACTGAAAGAAAGAGTGATGTCAAGAGTGAAATAGGGGAGGCACTAGAAACCCAAAGTGGGATCCAAATAATAGGTATGAATCAGCAAAGTAGACAAGGCAACAGGAAGTATGGGACACGGAAGAAGTGTCATAGGATCCAACCTAATGCTACTCGACAGACTCTGACTGCATTTAATGGGCATGACACACCTCTGCCTGATGATGCCACCTGAGGCCCAATACCCCAGATATTTCAACCTCTGCCTGACTTAATAAGATTTTTAGTAAATGAGAACAAAAATATAGACATATTAAGGTTTGTCTTGAAACTAGGGTGAAAAAGTTTTTATACTTTTTCCTTTACCTCTCATTTTCATGTGAACCTGTGAGAAAAGTGGATAATTTATGTAAGTGAAGTAATGATGATATTTTCTTCTTTTAGAGCATATTATAATGTCTCCTGCCCTACCCCAAACTTATTGACCAATGGCAATGTTTAGGAGTACACAAAAACTAATTTTGCTGATTTCTGAGACTATAGAGGCTTAGTAATCATAAGAAGATTTCTTATTGAAACAGAATTTGAGTGAATTTGCAAGAGAATATAACTTTTTATTTTGCAACTCCCCAGTTCTCTTTGTTCCCTGAGAACATCTCAAGGTGGCTTAGCATTGAGTGGCAAGGCTGGCCTTCCTGTTGCCTCTCTAATTCCCAGCCTATCACTCTTTAGAACACTATGAAGGTCTGCAAATATCTCTGCTTGTGTCCAGCCACAGGTTCCCCTGATGAAGAATATAGATAGAGGAAGGAGAAGAATACATGTTTTTCCCTTGATAATGTTTAGTTAACTTGTTATCTCCTAAGGATAACTTAAATTTGGTGCCAGGACTACTTTTTGAAATATAAAGAATGAAACAAGAGCCCTGAAAAATATAAACATCAGTGACCTTTCTTCTTTTTCCTTTTTTTACATGGGTTGCCATGGAAATTGAAAGAGTTGGAACCAAGAGAAAACCAGAGAAGATATGGTAATATTGGGAAATTATGAAAATTACCCTTTCAGAAATAGGTTCAACTAGGACAAATGACTGACTCAGGCTGCATGGTGGACACCAAATGGCCAATCAGAGTTTCTAAGACTTTTTCAAAGCAAATGTTGCTTGTTTCTCACCAAAGACCCATGTTCAATACATAACCCAAATTTTGTTAATTGTATTTCATGTCTCCAGATTTCATTGATTTCCTCATTGCTGCTGCCTTTTCTCAAGGCCTCATTATTTCTTGCCTGGATTACTGGCTGCGATGGCCTCCTCGCTAGACTCCCTGCCCTCCATCTTATGCCTCTGGAATCTGGTTTGGGCATGACTGTCAGCGTGGCAGTGCACCATGCTTAAATTTTTCATTCCCCATTTCTTTCAGGATAAAGTTCAAACTCTTTAACTTGACTATTAGGAAGAATCTTCCTGACAGACTCCTATGTACCTTCTAATATCATCTCTCCTCACTTTCCTTCCTTAGACTCCATGTTTCAACCGACTGCAACTACTTCATTCATTCATCCATTCACATAGCAAATATTGATTGGGCAGTTGTTTGTCAGGCATTGTTCTAAATGCTGGGCAGATTGGGATAATACTTTCAGTTTTTCTAGAATAAGCCTTGCTTTCTCTTATCTCTAGAATGTTCCTCTCACTCCCAGGAATTTCCTCCCTCCTTGCAAGTGCCTTTCCGACTTGTTTCTGGTTAGCCTCCCCAATTCCCCAGGGGGAATTAGGTGACAGGTTGGATCCTCTCAGAGTCCCTCCCCTCTCTTGCAGCACTTATCTCGCCATTTCTCTGTCTACTCCCCTAGGGTGCAAGCCCGTTTAGGCAATGTGTCCTATTCCTTTTTGTCCCTCCAAGATACAAGATAGTGCCTTGCATATGATGGGTGTTACTCATGGGCTAGCCTTTGTAATATACCCAAATGGGTCCTGAGATGCCAGGCACTGCCTAGTAATGATTTGTCCTTCTCATGGGAAGAGATGGATCTATTATATTTTGAACATTGTTTTTAAAGCAGGTTATGCAAAGGTGGCTATGCCATTCCCCGAAGGATATTAGCCCTAAGGAAAATAAATAACACTGGCAAATTCTTTGCTTAAAGCGGATTTCTTTAGAAATTCTGCTTGTGGCTTTTTTTTTTTTTAAAGGTGTATCTCAATAGCTAGATGAGGAAGAATTTTAGAACTTTTATACACCAACAAGGCAAACAGAAGTTGTAACATATTTCACTGACAGGCCACAATTCCTGCCCTAGAGCAGGGGTCAGAATATCCTCTCTACATGATGTGCTGTTACCTGATAGTTCCATAAGCTGTGGGAAATCCCTTCTGTGGTCTGCTGAGAGATTTGTATGGGGCAGGTTTGTTTGGGAAATCCTTGGCATCTAAACTTGTGGGGGAATGAAGGTAACAGATCTGGGCCTCAACCAGTCCTACAGCTGGGATGGGCTCAGCCCTGAGGCAAAGGGGCTGGGCCTTTATGCTCCTGAATGGACAAATCATCCTTGGGAGTGAACTTACCCCCTCCCCCAACCTGATAGATGATGGCTTTCTCTTCAAAGGAAGGCAATTCCCAGGGAAGGAGTCAGGTGAGAACTGAAGCTGCCAAAGCCAGCAGCTGGGAAAGTGAGTGTTTCAGTCCTGAGGGGGTGGACGGAGACCTGGGCGCTAGTCCCCCACAACTCTCAACCACTTAGTGGGAAAATCCAGTGTTGAGGCTCAGGATTATTGAGACAATTTGAGATTCCCACCTGCATGGTTAAAAGCAGGGTAGGAATAGCAGATCCTGGGGGTCGGTAGATTCAGTTCCTGCTTTCTTGTTGTTAAAACTTGCTCACTTGTTTACCTTCTATTGGCTCAGGGAAGCTGACTCAGATCCCCTGTCCCATGGGCATAAATCTGATTACTCTCAGCCAATCATAGTCATTCTATTCTGCATGCCATTGATTGGTTCAAAAAGAGGCATGTGACCCTTCTGGCCAATGAGAGGTGAGGGGAAGTCTGCTGCAGTTGCTGCTCTGAAAGATTTGCTCTTAAAAAGAAATATGTTTGCAGAAATGGGCACCTTTTTTTTGGCTCTGGATGTGGCTGGGTGAGGAAGTGATGTCTAGAGCTGCTGCAGCCATTGGATCACAAAGGGAGCCAGCATAAAATGACAAACCAAGATGCTGGAGGCTGCGGAATGAGAAGGCAGCAAGGGTCTGGTCCTTGTTGTGTTGAGCTGTGGAATTAACTAACCCTGCAACTCGCCTGCTTTTGGCTTTCTTGACAAGTGAAGTAATAACAGTTCCCCTTAGTATCTGATGGAATAAAGACATATGAAACCCTTCGATTGGCCCCTGCCTTTCTTTAATCTGGAATTGCAGAATCATTGTGATCTAAAAAAGACTCAGAGTACATTGTGGACTAGAATGGAGAGGTATCTCCAAGTTTTGCAGACCCCAGGGTGATATTAATAAGTGTTTTGCTAATTCATTCTTTAATTCAACAAATATCTGTTGAATGCTAACTATGTGAACAAAACTACAAAGATCCCTGCCCTTTGGAGCCACCATCTTAGTGTATAAATGAATGGCCCATTTCAATATTATTTTGGGTTTATTTAAGTTTATTCCAAAATAAAAAATGAATGTCCCATACTGACAGCTCTTGTATTACCAGGCCCAGTAGCAAGTACTACATGACATCAATTTGTACTACCAAGTTGCTACTCAAATGAGATCCAAGCTTGGCAGGATGTCAGGAGCTACATTCCTATCAATAAGTGGAGTCCAGAATTTGTCTATTGGCCCGAGCTTGCTGTCGAGTGAGCCCTGTGTAAACATCTCTGTGGCCACCAAGCTTCAGCCCCTTGCTCCTGACCCCAAGCCAGCCGTGGACCTAGACACTGGCCTCTGTTCTTGGTTTGCTCTTCATTCTCTGCCGGTCATGGATTCCAGCCCTGACCCCCAGCCAAACTGTCTGGGCCTGACAAGCTGACTAGTATTGCCAACCCCTTCTCTCTAGGGAATCTGGATCCTGTCCCAATGTTCTCCCCTCTACAGTCTACTGGCTAAGGCCCTATTAAACCCAGGCAACCCCTCCCATTCCAAACACCAAGCTGTTATTCATTGGATAATAACACTTCTGGCGCCATATTCCCACCTGGCATATTTAAGGTGTTGACTATCAACATTAATCTGGACTGGACGCAAGGTTGGCATGCTCCCTTAGATGCTGAAACTAGGGGGAGCTCTGCAGACATATCCATCAGGCTGGCCCCACAAAGTCTTGGCTTACTTCACGTGCTTCTCCAAGTCCACAGTTGGGGCTTTCAAGGCTAATCAGCTCACAATGCAAAAAAAGTCAGCATTTTCAGCATTCTGTAGACTCTGCTTTTCTAAACAGTTCTTTAGATCATAACGAATCTTAATCATAGTTATAAGTAACATTTTATCCTATCTGCAGCAGATTAGACCTCCTGCAAAATAGTCATTTTAAACAATTGTGTAAGATTCAGAAGCTACGCCAAATGCCTATGAGATTTGCAAGCTATATGGTCCCAATCCAACGGATTGTGCAGAGTGCAGAACAGTATTTCTTCTAACTTCAGCAGTGATAAATATTTATTAAGCCTCCACTATGTTCGTGGCACTATACCAGGGGCTCCTACAACGATTTTTACTTTCCAAGAAAAATAAATTGAAATGTGGAAGAAAAAGCCCAAACTCATGAAACTGAACCTACTTTGCTTCTTGAAAACTCAACATACTGCAGCTGTGTGCTTAAACCTGGTTCAAACAGGATGATGAAATAAAACATTATTATTGTTGGGAATATAATACCATCTGATTAAACAACCAAAGTGAAAACTGTCTCTGAAAAGCACAGCATATGTATGTGCAGGCTGCAATGAAGTTAGACATTCCTCTGTTATTCAGTGACACAGCAACTTCAGAGTATCTTCCCATTAATCTTGAAGACAAGGAAAGATGTTCATTTTTCCTGCTCTTTTCCTTTGAAACTATATGTGAACCTTATTGGCAATTAAAATCTCAGAATATTTCACTTCTTTTTGATGTGACATTTCTGCCAAATGATTGTCTGGAATAAATTAGCTCTGACTTTTGAGATTAAAATGTTGTTCCAGAGTTTTGATAGTTGTAGCACATGTTTACATTTTCTAATACCCTTACCACAATGAAGATAAACACAGACACACAAAAAATTGTGCATTTTGAATAAGAAATAGGATATTTGTGTCACTATCAAACTTCTTGCAGAAGTTGTTAATATTTGGATTTTAATTACAAGCTCGAACAGTTAATTTTTAAGTTCTTATGTTTCAACTGTTATTGAATGAGATGAATCTCTGGAGATTTATATGTCTCTACAATGATGTTTGAATTAAAAACATCAATCCTTTGATTATATACTTCAAATGTTGCATCTGTACATGTAAAAAACTACATGATTATAGCTGTCCAGGAAAAAAATCTTGCTCAAATAACTAATAAATCCAAACTTCTACATAATTCTTACACTATTCCAACTTATTTCCTAGGGCATTTTGCTCTACAAGATTTTCTGACCCAAGAATTTATGGTCAAAGACAATATTTTACAGATAAAAGGGTAGTTAGCTTGTGGAGCAAAGCATTTGGCACTATTCATGCCACAAGTAAATGGCAAATAGCCTTACACAATAGATATTTCTGAAGACTAGTAAGCTAAAATCCTTATGGTTGAAGATAATTTCCATAGATTAGTGAAGGTCCCTAGTTTCATGAACAATTCTCCATTTCAAATAAAAGCCCTTCTTTCTCCATAATTAGGCTGATGAGAAGACAGTTGAGAGTGCTGTTCACGCCCACATTATTCTCATATAACATTCAATAATGTTATTTTATAAATAATAACTTTCTTGCTTCTTGAGGCATATGCCATGAAGTTCAGAATCAGATTACCGTTTGTCCAATAAAAATAATTAGTTAAATAAGAATGAGTTGTATCTTTCAGAAGTTAGTACCAGAAAATATTTTTCAACTCTATGTAAAACAAACATCTTAGTAATTACTTGAATCAGATAATTCCTTAATAGAACTGGAAGCACTAACAATTGACATTTAACGAGTCTTTGCTATATGTCTGGTATTTTGCTAGGCACTTTAAATGCTTACTTCATCTAATTCTCACAAGAGTCCTATGAAGTTTGTACTATTATCATCCTCGCTTTAATGCTGGAGAAGCCATTGCTGTGAGCAAAAGCCTCATGCCCTGGAGAAAGCGCTGGGGAGGTGGGGATCCTGAGCCAGGGAATCTGACTCAATTTTTTCTGTTTCAGTAGCATTTTACTTGTGTCTTTCATACAAGTATGTCTTATCTTCCCTCTTAAACTGGAAGCTCATTGAAAGGAGAGACCACTTCTTGTTAATTTTTATTCAGCATTTGCTTTGGATGCAGTAGGGATCTATAATGTTTAGTGGAAAGAACATCTATAAAATTGCAGTGAATAATCATGCTATGATATACAGTAAGATATTTTTTACACTTAAGGATTAAGTGGGGATGCCCTGGGTGATTGTTGCTTAATGTATTTTGAAGATCCAGTATATAGATCGACTCTATTATTATTAATTTGATCACAGAGTCATTTGCTATCCTGATATAAGCAAAGTGGCCCATAACTTCCTTGATATTGTTCTGCTGCCATCAACAAATATTTATTGAGCATCTACCATGCTCAAAGCACTGCTGCAGAAGCTGGCCCTACAGTGGTGAACAAGAAAGACAAGGTCTCTGCTTTTATAATAAGGCAACGATTAAGGATATAAAACACAGTAGTGGGATTCAGAATATTAGGGGAGATTCATAATGTCAGCATGGGTAGTTGGGTAGTTGGAAAATGCCCCACATTGAAACTTAAAGTTTAGCCAAGACAGAAAGAGGGAGAGGGACCCAAACTTGTCCAGTATCAAGAAAATAGAGAAGGATGGAGTGGCTGGAATATAGTGACACAGCATACTTTCTACCTGTCTGAAACCCAGGGCTTGTCCATTGCCATTGTAGATGTCCCTGATGAGTGTGGATGAGCTAATTCCAAGTCAAACATCCCTATGCTCGGACCTGACGCCAAAGCTCAGTTTATAAGTCATCTAATTTCGATGACTTAACACTCCTGTCAGACTGGCTGACATAGAGATGCCTCTAGACCATTATCCTGTGCTGCTCCATCTGTCTGGATCCACCCATGTGGTACTCCCTTCCCTCCCCAAACCACTTCAGCTTCACCTTGCAAATAGTCCCCTGTGCAGTCACAGAGGGCTCTGTGGACCTCCTGGTCATGATCGATGCCTGCCTCTCCCAGGAAGACAACTGTTCTCTGGCATTTGCTTCCTTTCCTCCAAGACTCTGATGCCTGGCTTGCATCCTTTTCCTCTTCTCCCAGTCCTGCTATTATCCTTCCTGGCTTTGCCATTCTTCTACCTCTCCAACTCTAGGAAGCTTTTCATCCCTCCCCCTCAAACGCTGACATCCATGGACCTCCTCTCGACAACTCCCTGCCTTTTATACTTCCAGCTCTTTCCTTAGATCTTATTCTCCATAGACCTCCCTCTGAGCCCAAAGACTTCTCCCATCTCAGGTGCTCTGTTTTATTCTAGTTGATCCATCCACTTTCATCTTGTTTATATCTCTCCCCAGCTTGGACCCCATGGGTGATTGAATCATTCTTTCTCACCAACCTCCCAAATCTCTTGTACCCCGGGACTTTCTCATGTATATATCCGGGTCACTGAGTGGTCTCTGAAAGATAGTCACTTGATATTTGCTGAGTGTCAATGAGATTCAGCCTAGCTGGGGCCTAATCAATGCTTGACAGCCTTATTACCTGTCCTTGGTCAGTAGCTCACACCACTCCTCTCAGGAACTTCTCCAAATCTCTGCCAAATCTCTGGGTTCTTGGCTTTTCATTCTATTGAGAAAATTGAGGTGCTTAACAATGAACACTTTTAAATACACATATCTTCCCTCAATTTTAGACCTTACTAATCCTTGACTCTCTCCCTCCAATTCCAGTGAATGAGGTGTCTCTCCTTGAGGCCAGGCCTTCCACTTAGGCTCTCGATAAGAATTCCGTTCTGTCTGCCCTCCATTTTCTTCATGAGTCTTCGGCTTCTCCTCCTCTCCCATTTTAAATATCCCTAACTTTGTGTGCCCTTCATTGTCAGCCCCGTACCTCTCAGGGATGCCTTTTTTTTTTTTTTTTTTAAAGAATTTATTTATTTACTTTATCCATTTTAAACCCCCCCTTCCCCATTTGCTGTTTTGTGTCCATTTGCTGGGCAATTCTCCGTGTCTGTTTCCTGCCATCTCTTCTCATCCTCCTCCTCCAGTCTTCACCAGGATTCGATCCTGGAGACCTCTGATGTAGGAGAGAGGTATCCTGCTGCCTGCGCCACCTCAGCTCCTGGCTTCTGGAGCTTTTTCGGAGCATCTCATCTTGTCTCTCCCCTGTTACGTCATCATCCTGCTGCATGGCTCCCGGGGCCTGACAGCTCAGCATCACACAGAGCCTGGCCAGCCCATGCGCCTTCTATATATATTTATTTTATTTTACCGGGAGGTCCCGGGGATCGAACCCAGGTCCCTCCATATGGCAGGCGGACGCCCAACCATTTGAGCCACATCCGCCCCCCTCTCAGGGATGCCTTTTGAGAGCCATTTAAACTTGGCCATCATCACTTCCTCACTTCACAATCTCCCCCCCACCATGTGGAATCTGGCTTCTTCCTCTCTTCCCTGCACCTACAACGTTCTGGCTAAGGAGACTTGGCATTTGTATTTCTGAATCCAATCACTTTCATTTAAATTTATTTTATTAGATATTTTGTAGGTTTACAGAAAAATCATGCAGGAAACACAGTTCCCTTCACCCTCATTATCAATACTTTTAAACACTTTGCATTCCTATGGTACACTTGTTAAAAATGATGAAAGAATATTATTATAATTGTACTATTAACTATAGTCCATGGTTTACATTAGGATTCACTGTGTTGTACAGTACTATGGTTTGCTTTCTTAAAAAAAAATTATTCTTCTTTTCTATATTCAACCTAGAATTTCTTTTAACCACATCCAAATATATAATTCAGTGCTGTTAATTACATTCACTTGTTGTGCTACTATCACCACCAACCATTATCCAAACTTTCCCATCACCCCAGAGAAACTCTATACACTTTAAGCATTGACTCCCCATTCTCTACCCCTCATAACCTGTATTCTGGTTTCTGTCTCTATGAATTTTCTTATTCTGATTATTTTATATCTGTGAGATCATATTATATTTGTCCTCTTGTGCCGGGCTTATTTCACTCAAGATGATATCTTCGAGATTCATCCATTTTGTCACATGCATCAGAACTTCATTTTTTAAATGGCTGAATAATATTCCATTGTGTGCATATTCCACATTTTGTTTATCCATTCATTTGTTGATGGACATTTAGGTTGCTTCCATCTTTTGGCATCTGTAAATAATACTGCTCTGAACATACCAACCAGACTTCTTTTAATCACAGTTCTTTATTTATTTAGCTTGTCAGCCATCTTTCTGAAACCACCTCTTCCTTTCCACGACACTCCCTGTGGAAGTTTGAGATTATTTATTAATTCCAAAAAGAGAAAGCCTATGTTTGTAAACTAATCTATTCCTCTGGGTGTGATACCTTTTGATTGCATTAGATTTAGCTAATGCATGATCTATTTATGATTAAACTACCTGTTAAGATTAGGGCTTTGATTCAACCATGTCAGTATGGTGTGACTCAGGTTGAGCCCCTGCCCCTTGGTGGGGTGATATAAATAGACACTCACCCAAGAAGACACATGGGAAGGAGAGATCTCTGTTATTTTTGATCCTGGGGGCCCCCAGAGAGGGATGAGCCATTCACCTGATAGTTTGCAGCTGACTTTGTGAAGCAAACAGAGCAACTGAGAAGGCCCAGAAAGAAATGAGCCCTGTGCCAGAGACTGATATAAGAAGCCCTGAGAGACAAGCCTTATGCCAGCCTACAGCTGAGATCAGGAAGAAGCTGGACCCATGAGCCTTAAGAGGAAGAAGAAACCCAGGAAGGAGAGACCAGGCAGAGGTTAGCAACCATCTTGCTTCAACAGGTGGCAACTGATTTTGGTGAGAAAGCACGTTGAGTTGGACTCTTTAGGGCCTTGTAACTGTAAGCTCTTACCCCATATAAATACCCTTTATAAAAGCCAACAGATTTCTGGTACTTTGCACTGGTACCTCTTTGGCAGACTAATACACTCCCTTCTTGTGGCTATCATCCACCCTCCCCAGCTGTTGCTTCTTGGTCTCCTGTGTCTGTCCTTGTTTCTCTGCACAGTCCTAATCATTGGTGCTCAGAGGTCTAGTTTCAGCGACTGTTCTTCTCACTCGCACATACTTCCTTGGAAAGGGACAAGCAGGGCTCAGTTCTCACTTAACTTTATAGCATTTACTAACACCTATATGCTGACTCGGCCTCAATCTGCCCAGCAAATTTAGCTTCCACTTGGAAAGCCCATTACTAACTTAAAAACCCACCCCCAAATTACTTAAAAATCTTCAGCACCAGGCCTCTGTCACGAACATGCATATTCCCACAGGTGAGATTCATATGCTGAAAGACACAAAGAGGAACTCAGTATTTGTGTAAACAATACAACCAAGGAGATGCTGTGGAAACCTCTGGAACATTTAGTAGATAAGCTCATGATTCATGTCACCTATTCAGTTGTGTCAAAAAGGTAAACTAATGTGAATATTCTTGCTTTCCTGACTTTGTGATAATCAGGGTAGCCTAAACATTCGCTATATCAGAAACCATGTATGTGTCCCCAGACCTAGTTTTTCTCCCTAGGTCTGATTTTTAGAATGCTGGTTGTAAACTACGCCTGATTTATTATATGACCATCCTGTATGGGAAAAGACTGTAACTTTGGGTATCTTTGGTCAATCTTAAGACTATATAGTAGGGAGACGGATGTGGCTCAAACGGTTGAGCGTCTGTCTCCCATATGGAGGGACCTTCTGAAAAATAAAAAAAAGAAAAATATAGAAGGCACGTGGGCCACTAGGCCCCGTGTGCGGGTGTGCCGTCAGGCCCCGCAAGGTACACAGCAAGATGATGACGTAACAGGAGAGTGACACAAGGGAGAGCCAAGACAAGACGCACCGAAAAACCAGGAACTAAGGTGGCGCAGGCGGTAGTAGGACGCCTCTCTCCCACATCGGAGTTTCCGAGGATTGAATCCCAGTGAAGACAGGAGGAGAAGGATGAGAAGAGAGGGCAGGAAATGGACACAGAGAGTTGCCCGGTGAATGGACACAAAAACAGCAAAAACGGAAAACGGGGGTAGGGGTGGGGATAAAACTGGATAAAAGTAAATAAATAGATAAATAAATCCTTTAAAAAAAGTATAGGGAAGTAATATATGGACTATAGTTAGTAGTAATACTTTGACGATGCTCTTTCATAATTTGTTAACAAATGTTTCGCAACAATGCAGAGTATTTGTGTGGGGGGGTGATGTGTGGGAGTCCTGTTTGATGTTATGCATGTTTGTTTTGTAAGTTCACAATGTTTACTGAACACTTGTTGTTTGTATATGTTCATGCATGAATGATATACTTCAATAAATTGTTTTAAAATAAAAGGTAAATTAACATTTTCCCATAACATCCCCTTTTAATATCTGTAGATCTTAGTCCTTTCAGGCTGAAGCTCAGCTTGTTTAGGATTTTCCTCAACCCCTTGCCCTGGGGTTGACTGTAAGCGCTGACAGCTTATGGAAGGAAATGCCCACTTCTAGGTCTTGCTCTGTCCTGTGCTGATGTCCCCTGGGATGTGCATCACAGAACCTGGTCCAGCTGGAGCATGCACTGCCTGTGAGCATCCCTTTTTCTGATTGCCAGATCCATGTAAGGCTTCTGGAGCAAGGCCTGTCATTTTTAGCCAGGGGAGAAAACATTTCCCTGTTCTCTGTACCTTGCTGCACAGAAGGGGTTGTCTCTGTGTTAAGCTCACCAGCCTTACCTGCTGCTCAGGGGTCCCTGGCAGTTAACAAGGGGTTCCCAAAGTGTAGTCATTCCTTCCCTCCACTCCTGGACAGACAAACTGCTCTGTGGTCCAACGCCACTGCGCCCCTGCAGCAACCCACACTTTGCAACTCGTTCCAAGGTTGGAGCTGGGTGGGGAGGTCTTTCTTCACCAATGACTCCCTGCACTTCCCTCCCCAGTTCTGAGTATCTTTAGTGTATGTGTGGGGGTTGGGTTGGGGTGGGAGGGGAAAGGCGAGTGGGTGGTTCTGCTTCTGTCCAATATTTATCTTATTTGTTTTATACTTGGTGTAGCAGTTTGGCAGTTTGATATAGTTATGAATTCCAAAAATAGATATTGGATTATGCTTTTAAACTGCTCTGTTCATCTGGGCATGATTAAGTTATGATTAGGGCCAAGTCAGTAGGGCATTGAGCCCCACCCCTTGGTGTGGGGGCATCTAAAAGATAAAAAGACATGGCAAAGGACAGAGTTGGAGTTTTGATGCTAAGATTTAATGCTGGAGCCCCGGGAAGTGAACACACAGAGGAGCTTGGTCGTGAGGAAAGAGAGAAGACCCCAGGAAGAGAAACAAGCTGTTTGCCTCATAGTCTACAGCGGGGCTTGTGGAGAGAGCAGAGGAGCTGAACCTGGAGACAAGCAAGCCCTGGGAAGAGAGGAACCTTCTTAAAAAATATTTTTTAAAAATCTTTTAAAAAAATAAAAATAAACTACAAGGACTTTGCTTTGAAAAACCACATTGTAACTTAAACATTCAGAGTCTCTTTACTGTTATTTATATTTTTAAAGAGTCTTATGTGAAGATTTCATCTCTGGTTCACTAGCTAGACTTCTTCCTCAATATATTCTTTCATTCAACAAGTATTTATTAAGATCACAGCACTGGAGAAAACAGACAAAATTCTTACCTTCAAGGAGCTTACTTTCTTTTTTATTTTATTTTATTTATTTTATTCCTTTCCGCCACCACCCCCCTTATTGTTTTGTGCTCGCTGTCTTGCTCTCTGTGTCCATTTGCTGTGTGCTCTCTGAGTCTGCTTGTCCTCTCTTCTCATCTTCTCTGTAGGAGGCATCGGGAACCGATCCTGGGAGCTCTGATGTGGGAGAGAGGCTCTCAATCGCTTGAGCCACCTCTGCTGCCTGGTTTGTTGTATCTCTCATCGTCTCTCCTTTTTGTCTCTTTTTTGTTGCGCCAGCTCTCCGCACAGGGCAGCTCTCCACGCAGGCCAGCTCGCCTTCACCAGAAGGCCTCGGAAAATGAACCTGGGACTTCCCATATGGTAGACGGGAGCCCAATCGCTTGAGTCACATCCACTCTCCGAGCTTACTTTCTCATGACAAAAATAGAAAATAAATAAAAATGAACTAGTAAATTATAAAGTACATTAGCAGTTGACAAGGTCTATGGAGTAAAATAAAGTAGGAAATGGGGTAGGGAGTACAGAGAAAGGTTTGCAATTTTAAGTGTTTAAATATTGTCCTATTTCATTTTTTAAATTAATAAAATATAAGGGCTTCCAAGCTAGTTACTTTCTGTCTACCAACCCATCTCCCCAGGCAGATCCATCCTCTGTGCCCAGGAGGCTCACTCTACAGACTCACCACCCAAGAGCCTGCCTTCTGGCTTCCTGTTGGGTTCAGCCAATGGGAAGACAGGAAGAGAAGGAGGTCTGAGCATTTATCCCACCCTTCCCAACTTCACCGTAGCTCCAGCCTCCGCTGTGTTCCTCAGCAGCCCCCATCATCTCTAGGCATCCCCTCGCCCACAGTTCCGGCTCTTTCCAGCTCTCTTTCTTTGCTCTTTGGGTTTAATGGCTTCCCACTTTTGCTAGTCTCTGTGTGCCTTACCTGCTCTTGTTGGTCCACTCAGTCCTGCCCACACATTGTTAAATAGTCTTTTCTTGACTCTCCGGTAAATCCCTTCAGAGTGTGGCATTTCTTTTCTCCTGTGACCCTGACTGATTCAGATTCCATGCTGTTTCAAAAGAGATAAAGCATTAATCATTGGTGATAATAAAGTCCTTCTAAAACTTTTGCATGAAGATGTTCACTGCAGCTTCATATTCAGTAGTAAATAAAATACAAATTTATATAACGATAAGGCAAATGATTAATAAATGATGTTATAGCATTAGTAAACATTATTAGTAAATGATGTTACATTAACAGGATAAAATATTACATCAATATGATAAAAATACTTTATGAGACTTGAGAAAACTGTAGAAAACATGGAAATAGAAATAAAGTGTCAGCTGTGTAATGCATCAACTGTAAGATTGCAACTATATAAAAATAAAGACGGTCTATGGGTAGCTACAGAACGGTAATATGCAAATAGGAAAATAATCATGTTTGGGTAGGAGAATCTAGTGATTATTTTTTAATTTCAGAAGTTTATATCATTAAAAAATTAAACTTTTAACAACCACTTTATGAACACCAGTATTAGAATATGAAAAATATTATGCTTATATGAACCAAGATAAATGCTCCAAGCAAGGAAAAACAATTGGTAAGTTTTCAAATTATTCTTTTTACACCTTAATTCTAAACCCTAGAATTAAGAAATATTAAAAAACCTGGCTTCCAAGGTTGAAATACATGTCTTATAAAATAGAAAATATTATTTTATGGATAGTTTCTTTTTTTTTTTTTTTTAACAAATCTATTTTATTGGTACATATTAACAAAGCATACAATTCATTCAATGTGTACAGTAATAGTATTTGGTATAATCTCATAGTTGTGCATTCATCATTTCAATCATTATTAGAGTATTTTCATTATTTCAACAATAATAGTAAACAAAAAATGACAAACAATAAACAAGAAAAGGGGGTCGGATGTGGCTCAACTGGTTGGGCGTCCGTCTCCCATATGGAGGGACCCGGGTTCGATACCCGGGACCTCCCGGTAAAAAAATAATAAAAAAAATAAAAAAAAAAACAAGAAAATTCCTCACCTCTCCATCTCTCTGTTTCCACTTCTTTTTTTATTTTTTTTTATTTTTTATTTATATATATATAAATATATGGGTAGTTTCTAATGACTTGTAATGAAGGTACAATCACTTAAACAACTAGCTTTAAAATAGAATATAAGCAAAAGAAAACTCACTACTATTTGGACAGCGATATTATGTAACCTGCTTCTTAGCCTTGCAATGTGTAACTAATAGCATTTATATCCATTTACCCGACTTAAAAAATACTCAATGCTTCAGATTTCAATTTGCTACACTGATGAGATGATCACATGACTGGATTTCAGGGAGAAAATAATCAAAGAGGAATAAGGCAATTATCTGAAGTTCAGGTTTACCTTAGATTTCTTAATCAAAAATTCACAGGCAATCTGATTTTTTAAATTTAAAAAAAAATTTTTACCGGGAGGTCCTGGGGATCGAACCCAGGTCACTCTATATGGGTGACGGACGCCCAACCATTTGAGCCACATCCGCCCCATAACTCTGATGATTAAGACTATACTCTTGGGAGGGACCTGCCTTTCTCTGGAATTTTGAAAAGTGATATTCCAGAGCATATGGAAAATAGAGATGTTCTGATGAAACTTTAGTCTGAGTAACTATGCTTAAACTATCAAGACCCTAGATCTGGCTGCTTGATATTTTAATCAATTCGATTTTCATTATTTTACATCCCATGTAATAGCAACGCATAGCCCTATTTTTCCGAGTATTTGGGGCTTTATCTCCTCCATCAATCGTCGCTCTTGAGGTATCCAGAGGCGTTGAGAACCAGTCATCATGCCCTTAAAAGGGTGCTGGTTTACCTTGTTTGGGGTTGGACAAACGACCTCATTGGTATTATCCAACTCTAATTTCAATGAAACACAGAAGCCGAGCTTCTAACAGTGGTCTCTGCTGAATGAGGTAATTGTTCACGGAAGTGCTGAAGAGTAGCAAAAGGACAAATGTCCCTAAAAGGGCTGCAATATGCGTGTTTTGCTCCAATGCTACCGGGCTACGCAGGGAGTTATTATTCCCACTCATTTTCCTGAGCTTTAACAAAATCATTCACTAAGTCTATACAAAGTAGGGCTCTCTTGCCCACCCTTTAGGTGGGTTCACATTTTCTTATTTTCAACCCCCTGCCAAACAATCAAGATGCATTTTTTCAACTAAAACTATATTTTCCTAACACTGACCAATTTAGACAAATTTCTTTCAATGCAAATCCAGTTACATTTTTAATATGAAGTCTTTCATTCTTTCTTGTCAATGTTACTGCATATTTCTGTGTACTTTTTACTAAGCACCGAACTGCAGTTATAAATCTATACAAATGAGGCAGAATATATAGAATAGGACCACAAAATAACAAAAAAGCTTCCTTGCTTGCCGTGTGGTAATGTTACATTAAAATCTCTAAATATATGAAGAACAAGAAAAATAATTTAATGATAGAAGACTGCAAAATGAACTCAGAGAAAAAGCGGGGTTCTGAAATTCTGAAAACCAATGCTTTTTTTAAAAAATATTTTTTAATTGAAGTATATCATTCACACATCACATGCATAAACAATAAGTGTATAGTAAAGATTGTGAACTTACAAAATAAACACACATAACATCATACAGGGTTCTCATACATCACCCCTCCACCAACACCTTGCATTGTTGTGAAACATTTGTTACAAACTATGCAAGAGCATCATCAAAATATTACTCCTAACTACAGTTCCTATCTTAAATTTGTGGAAACCGATGTTTTTATGAACAGTGTACCATATGCAATGCAATTCTTACCCTTTGGTTGATAATTTTTATGAATGGGCTTTTCTAGGTCCTAACAGGCTCACTGGGTCTCTGTAGACCCATTGGTACTCCTAGACCTACCTCAGCTTCCATTCTGCAGCTGTTTTCCTATGGAATACTAGTAAATCAGGCCACAAGAGGTCACCAGAGCTCTAGTATTTTTGGTGTGTGGCCTTCCTGCAAAGGAATTGAAAGAGATTTTCTTTCCTGGTTTTCTGACTACTCCTAGGTAGGACTCTGTCTGCTCTGGCTAGACAGGAAGGCAATAACTCAGTGTCAGGACTCTGGTAGCGCTGAGGCAGCTCATTGAAGTTTGCAGCAATCAAGGGGAGTTCGTAAGTCTATAGCATGGGCTCCTTCAGTAAGACGTTCCTTAAGACAACTGAAGCGTGAGAGGAAAGGGAAACAACCAGGAACCTTCTAGTCTCAGGAGCCAAGCTCCTTTTGCCTTAAATGAGATCCTTTTAAAGGCACATTAACACTTTTCAGCCCCTAAGTTCTTATACATTCCAGAATGATAGAATAGAGATCTAGAAGAGGCCTGCACTCAACAAATACCTGTCTAGGGAAGACTGAATAAAGAAATATTAAACGTACTCTCAGTGATGGAAAGTTGCTGCTAGATCTAACTTACTTATTGGGAGGATATTTGGACTCAGGCCGTCAGAATCCTCTTAAGAATATAGTGTGAAACTAGATGCTTTTTTAGAGATAACTTCTATTTTATTTACAGCAAACATGCATATTAAAAGAAAGCCATATAAAATCATGTTTTAGAGCAAAGTTAGCTTAAAATTCGAGGCTCTTTCTTCCTACCCTTAGAGCATTGCCCTAACATAAAAATGAACTCTCTCTCCTTGATTTCTTCCTCTCCCAAAGCTCAGAAGCAGCAGTGCTGGTCTTAGCACCCTTGACCTGAAAGAAGATTGGCTGTTTATTTTTCCAGCGAGAGCCACTGGCTGCATTTTTAAGTGTGTTGGATTATGTAGGGGAGAGGGTATAGGCTAGGCCTTCCTAATCTTTTCATTTCCCTTCTCTCAATAGTGTGATCTAAACACACATCAAAAGCAAAGTTTTGTTGTAGTCGGTCAAAAATTTGAACAACCTCATCCTTTCATATGATTAAAGACTGTTAGGATTGTTAAGGATTGCAAGATGGGAAAAACTGTCAAGATCCCAACCCTACATGCATGACGGGATTTAGACGTGAGGATTTCTAAGGCCCCTTCCAGTCCTAACATGGGATGCCTCTATTTCCATTTCCTTGCTTTTGGGCTACAACACATCCATTTCTTTTTGAATGAGATTGCTTTAGGGGGAGAGCTTTTCTTAATTGAATAACAGTCTTGTAATGGCAGCGTGGTTTAGGACTTTGAATTTGAGATAACTAAAATTCCATTTTCTACAGTGATTGAGATTTTGCATTATTGCCTTGGCAATGTTTATGTAATTTATATCGAAAGCCTGTGTTGGGGAGTGGACGTGGCTCAAGTGGCTGAGTACCCACTTCCCACGTGGGAGTCCTGGTTTCCGTTCCCGGTGTCTCCTATATAACAAAAACAGAAACAAACAACAGGCAAAACAAATGAGAAAAACCAACCCAGGGGAGCCGGTATGGCTCAGTGGTTGAGTGCCAGTTTCCCACATACAAGGTCCTGGGCTCAATCCTCGGCCCCTGGTATCTCAAAAAAGAAAAAAAAAAAGAAAAGAAAGTCTGTGCTGATGAACCTATTGTGTCATGAAATGCTGCACACAATTCTTCCCTCCTATTTCTTTTTGCAGGTGGGAGACTTGTGCACTTGTATCAAAGATGCTCATGAGCTAAAAGATCTGAATGAATAATAACAGTTTCCAGTGAATAAGATCCTGAAATTCTATTTGGCTTAAGCCGCCACCCAGGAGACAAGGAAAACTGAAACACAGGCTAACCAGCCGAGTGGGAGTGAGCCAGTCATAAAGTATCAAAAGGCAAATTTCAGTAAACCAGAATCTCAAAGAATCATACAATAAGCCTATTTAAAATCACCACTGCCATCTGCTCCACCATAACGTTAGCTGAGAAGGAACATCCGTTGTGCCCCAGCTTACTCCCATCCATCCCTGGGCAGGCACAGCCAGAAAACATTTCAAATGTGTTGGTTACAAGTAAGCTCCCACCCCAGCTGACATTACATTGTCAGGGGAGTGTTGAGGCAGCACCAGTGTCCTCCAACACTTACCTCGTCCCTGACACTAGGTTTTGTGCTCGGGACAAAGATTTTTCTAGTCCTTGCACTCACGTAGCTCACAGTACAGCCGGGGAAAACAGACAAGATGTCCAATACTGCATCAGTTTCAATGCACACACTTTATTGCAGTTATACACCTGGAAAGCAGGTTACACCTGACAATTGATGGCATTTTACAATTGCTGTCATTTGGGCAGCAGCCAGGTAGTCTTGGGCTGCATGGGTGCAAACTTGGTCATAGCTGTTCATATAGTCTTCTCTTCCCTGAGTTACATGCATTATTAACACCCTTTGAGTTGAGTTCAATTGCAATTTAAAATGTCTTTGAAAAAAATTACTTTGTGCTTCAGCATTTGAACAAATAGTTATTTGTATGTAGAAAGGCTGGAAGCAGTACCTTGGGAATATAGTTGATATTAGTCTGATAAATATTTATTGTTAGAGGGATGATCTCAATTTCGTATTTTTTTTGCAAATTAATAAAATGCCTTATGGGTTCTCAGAAAGGAGGATACCTACAAGTTGAGTAAGTTGTGTACAGTGTTATTACTTAGATGGGCACGAAAGGCTTGCCAGACACGTTGCCACACCAAATGTGTTCTCCAGATCAGCAGCCCCAGCAGTACCTGGGGGTTGCACCCCAGGCCTTTTCATATTTTAGGAAGATCCAGGCAATTTTCAGGCATATTAAAGTCTGAGAAATATTGCGATCACATGCCAAGCAACGCAACAGAAGGCAGGAAGAATTGTCAAATCCCTGTGAAGAGATGAAAGAAATCTCAAAACAACAAGTTGACATGACCAATTCATTTGGCATGCAGGACTATCACTAAGGTGTCACACTTCAATATCAGAAACTTCCTGCTGACTTTGATGCAAAGCCACTTAACTTTCAGAGACATGGGAGATGACGGAAGAAAAACGATCGTTTAGTTAAATAGGAAATGCTGACAGACCCTGGGCTCTTTGATATGTATCAAAATTATACTAAGAGAACTCTTTCAATATGTCTAAAATAAAAATTCTAAGTGATAAGAAAGCATTAAGTTATAATTTTATTGGCAGCTCTTTGGTTCCTATTGTTACCAAAGATAATAGCATTTCTCATGTTTGACGGTGTCTTCAATTTAATGAAAAGCAGTATAATACATGGTGCCAAGTACTATAATAGAGAGAAGCAAGGAATGCTGGAGAGCAAACAGGCGGCCACCCCGCATATCCAGGGAAGGTTTACTCTTTTAAGCCTAAGTAAATTAGGTGAAGAAAGGAATGGAGTAAGATGGGCACAAGGAGGGGAATGTTTCAGAGAGAGGGAATCAAAGTGTAAAGGAATCAAGGCTGCTTGTCAAGTAGCAGATCAAGGAATAGAACATTTTTCCCAGGGGGTACTGGATTTACAGCCTTCCCTTACTGTGGTGTTCAAGAGCAAGCGCCAAGGGCAGTACCTCCACACCTCCAAGGAGGCTTCGGTGGCTACCAGCCCCTTCCCCACTTCCCCAGTGGACCTGGGACCAGTTTTCTACAGAATAGATTCAGGAACAAAGTTTGCTTGGCAATTGGCGATTCCTGAGTGGGGATGGCCCATGTCAGGAGAAGCAGCATTTGTTTCTATGGCTGAGGATGAGGCTCTGAGCCCTGGATGTGCTTTATGATCACTTGAGGTGATGCCAGGGTCCGGTTCCAGAAATATCGATGTAGTTGGCTGGGGAGAAGCCTGAGAAATGGTATTTTTAGCCCCCCCGCCCCCATGATACTACTGTGCAGCTAGCTTAGTTTAAAAACATGGGCTTAGAGTCAGGGTGAGAGGGAGTAGGTGAGCACACTCGGTCAGCAGTAAATAGGAGCTCCAGCAGCTGGAAAGCCACAGATGAAGTCAAGCCCCATTCTAACCCTTGCCCTCTTTGGGGAAGCTTGTTTGCAGGCAGACATTGTGGAGAACTGGGGGATGGATTTCTGCCATTAGTTGGTTAGCCTCAGGATTTACCATATATCCTTGATCATCTCAGAGTCCTTTTTTTTTTTTTTTTAAAATTTTTTTTTTTACTTTATTTTGTACAATTAGTAATTGAAAATATAAACAATTAAAAACTAAAAAGTAAACACAGATGAATAAATATATAAATGTCTCAATTAAATGTAAAGGATACATATAAATTTTTTTTTTTGAATCAAACAATATATTACACAATATATTTGGTTCATAGTAATGCATTCATACAGTATTTGTCCTTTTGTGTCTGGCTTGCTTCACTCAACATAATGTCCTCCAGGTTCATCCATATTGCCATATGCTTTATGACTTCATTTCCTCTTACAGCTGCATAATATTCCATCATGTGAATAGACCACAGTTTGTTTATCCATTCATCTGTTGATGGACACCTGGGTTGTTGCCACCTTTTGGCAATGATGAATAATGTGGCTATGAACATCGGTGTGCAGATGTCTGTTCGTGTCACTGCTCTCAGTTCTTCTGGGTATATACCCAGTAGTGGTATTGCAGGGTCACATGGCAAGTCTATATTCAACTTCTTTAGGAACTGCCAAACAGTCCTCCATAGTGGTTGTACCATCCTGCATTCCCACCAACAGTGAAGAAGTGTTCCTATCTCTCCACATCCTCTCCAACACTTGTAGTTCTCTGTCTTTTTAGTAGTGGCCATTCTGATAGGTGTGAAATGACATCTCATTGTAGTTTTGATTTGCATTTCCCTAATCATGAGTGATGTTGAGCATTTCTTCATGTGTTTTTTTGCCATTTGTATTTCTTCTTCGGAGAAATGTCTATTCAAGTCTTTGACCCATTTTTTAATTGGGTCATTTGTCTTTTTATTGTTGAGTTGTAACATCTCAGAGTCCTTTAACTCTAGGATAAAAGGTCTCTCTTCTGGCATCAGGTGGGCGTTTTAGATGCAAAAGGTCTACCCAAGACTTTCACCTCCAGGCCCCCAGACGTGTGCTTCTCTGGGCAGCCCAGGGGTGGGGCTGCTGTCCCGGGGGTCAGTCGTGTTGTGAAAATAGTAGAAGAGACGTGGGACCCTCTATTTCCTTTCTCTTTTTTAAAATTTCCACAAAAAATACGGGGCACTTCAAGGACAAAGACAATAACCAAAAGTTGGTGTCTGTGTGTTTGTACAAAGCATCTAAGCTCCAAGAGGGCATATGCGTGCAGGGAAGGGGCCACTCGTTCATATTGAGTTGTACTGGGACACCTGTGCTAGCTCCTAGCCCAGGTGTGACTCCTGTGGGATAGCTGGGCTCAGTCCCAGGAGTGGGAAACCCGAGGAACGTGCATACTGGAGCAGGAGGCCTTTGATCAAAGAGCAGGATGGGCATGTTTAGAAAGGAGCATTGGGCTTGCAACCACCGAGGCCGAGGGCATCATAGGTGGCAGGGCTGCCCCCTCATCCCCGTGTGCAGGGCACTGGGGTGGTCTCAGAGGTAAATGCCCTTCACTACCCTTCGCAGGTGCAGTCCTGAGAGTCTACTTGCCTGGGAGCCAGCTGATTTTACCTTACCTGTTCTTCAAAGCTCTGGGGTGCCTTCCTCTACTGGAGGCTGTGCTTGGAAGCTGCTTGTTCCGAAGACAGATTTGTGGTTCAACTCGTGGAGTTTTCTCCAGTGGAGAGTCGGGGCCCAGGCACCTGGGTCTGTGTGGCAGCCTCTGGCTGGGTCTCCCTGCTCCACCCTCATTCTACAAGATTCTATTTCCAATCCAATGGTCCAAAATGATCACTCTAGAGAGTGAATCATATGGTGTCTTCTGCATTCAAAACCCTTTCCTGGGTCAGTACAGTGGCCTCCAAGGTCCGTGGCACTGTGTGTCCCCCCCCCCCCGCTCTACTTCTCTGACCTCATCTCCTTCTACTCATCCCCCACTCACTCAGCCCCGTTTGTGCTCCCCTCCTCGCTGAACATGCCTGGCACACTCCTGCCTCAGGGCCTTTGCACTTGCGGGTCTCTCTGCTTAAAACACTCTTCCCAGATGTTTCTCACTCCCTCACCTCCTTCAAATCTGTGCTTGTATGTCACCTTTGCAGTCAGTCCTTCCTTGACCACCCTGTTTAAAATGACACCTCAACACTCTTTTTCTATTTTCTCCATTTATGCATTTATTTATTTATTATTTTTGTCTCTATCCACTAGAATTTAAGCTCCAGGAACGTAGGATTTTTTTCTGTTTTATGCATGGCTGTATCACCAGAGCCCGGAACAATGGGTGGTGATCAATAACTAACTATTTGTTGAGTAAATGAAAGAACGTGTGGACTTCCCTCAAACCAGAGGTCCGGGTAACATCTTGGTGGCAGTGACTGGTAACCAGATACTAACCAAGCGTTCTGCACCCCAGAATGTGCCGAATCACCCTGCCTAGCTGGTGCTGCAGGTGCCACAGAGCGCATTTATGTGACTCCGCCTCCTGGACAACTCCTGTGGCCAGAGGTGTGGGAGGAGCAGCCGTGAGGAGCTGGGGCTGGGGGAAGCTTCTAGACCAGTGAGTTCTTTGAGTTCCCTGGCCTGAAAGCATCGTGGTGCTGGAGTGAACAGGCTGGGTGTTTGTAGCTGAGCTTTGCGGGACCACAGCTTCCTCCTTCTCAGTCTGTGCTTCCAATCAGTCGGGTGGACTTGGGCCCTAGAGAAGGGGTGGTAAAGCTACAGCCCACAGACCAAAGCCTGCATGCTGCCTGTTTTTGTTAAGCCTGTGAGCTAAGAATGACTGTTATATTTTCAAATGGTTGAAACAATCCAAAGAAGACTATTTCATGATATGTGAAAATGATATGAATTTCGAATTTCAGTCTCCATAAATAAAGTTTTAACTGTCATGGCCACACTCGTCCGTTTGTGTTTATATTGGTCTATGGCTGCTTTTTGTGCTACATGGCAGAACTGAGTATCTGTGACAGAGGCCAAAATAGTTGCTATGTGGCTCTTTACAGAAAAGTGTGCCGAGCCCTACGCTAGAGTATTCCATGCCTGTGATCACAGCGCTACAGCCGGGATTAAACTCCTGGATCATGGAGCTGCTGGGGCAGTTGGACTTTAATTCTGCCAATGGGGTAATTATACAGGGAGAAGCTGAGGACGTCAGGAACCACCGGGAAGACCCTAAGGATGAGGTCTTAATCAAGCTTTTCTGAAACCATTCTGGAATTTTCAGCTGTGTGAATCCATATTCTCTCTCTCTTTTTTTAAAAAAGATTATTTATTTATTTATCCCCCCCACCCCCACCCCTGTTGTTTTGTGCTCGCTGTCTGCTCTCTGTATATTCTTCTGTGTCTGCTTGTCTTCTCTTTAGGCAGCACCAGGAACCAATCCTGGAACCTTCCGGAGTGGGAGAGGGGTGTTCAATCTCTCGTGCCACCTCAGCTCCCTGGTCTGCTGCGTCTCTTATTGTCTCTCCTCTGTGTCTCTTTTTGTCACATCATCTTGCTGCTCCAGCTCTCCATGCAGGCCAGCTCTCCGCTCAGGCCAGCTTGCCTTTCTCCAGGAGGCCCCAGGAATTGAACCCTGGACCTTCTATATGGTAGATGGGAGCCCCATCGCTTGAGCCACATCTACTTCCCCATATTCTCTTTAATTTTAATTATTATTGTTTTTGCTGCTTGCGGCCAAAGGAACTTAGCTGAGACAGTCATTTGGAAGTAATCCTACACCAGGTGTGGAGGGAATGGGATTAATTAGTGCCCAAGATCATTGCCTTATGGCAGAGACAGCAGCAGCCTCTCAGAGGAGGACGGGAGACTCTTAGGACCCCAGCTCTGATGTGGATTTGTCCTGTTCTGGGAGAAATCCTGGCTCAGGGGTACAGGAGATGCACTAGGCATCTGGGATCTCCAGCCTACAGCACATGCGTGTCCTCCTCAGGAACAAACCCTGGGATTGCTCAGGACTTATGCCTTTATATCCTCTTGCTGGAGTTTCCAATATGTGATTTAACCCCTGTAGACTGTTTTAATTTCTATGTGCACAGGAGCATCACTACTGTATTTGTATATCTTTTAATTCAAATGAGATGCATGGAGATGTTCAGGAAGGTGAGGATGGAGCAGATTAGCAATGTCTCATTATTTTGTTTGAATCAAGGTTTCAGAACTTTGGACATTTTCAAATATAAATGCATCACCAAATAAGAATATAAACGCATGCAATATTTTCTTATATTAGTTTTAGGAATGTAAATCTATTTTCCCTTCCTATTGATTAATACCAATCCTTGCCATTTAAACCTCAAAGTGGTTTCCCACTCAAAATCTCAGGGAAAGGATGTGACATGGGAGAAAACAGGAAAAAAATGACACCTTACAAAAAAACCCCACGAAAACCCAGGAGCTTCCTGGTATTAGTTTTCAAACGCTCACCCCTTTAGGACCATTGGGAGTTTCTGGGTATAGACAAATTATCTGGGAAAATGATTGCAGATGAGGTCTGCTTTCTTCTTTGTGACCAGAAAAGAGTCACCAGATGCCTCCGTCTCCTCAGGCTGCTGCCAGAAACACCACAAGCAACAGAAATGTACCGTCCCTCAGTTCTGGAGGCCAGAAGCCCCAAATCAGGGTTCCGGCAGGGCTGTGCCCCCTGGGACCTCTATGGGGTTCTCTTGGGTGGTGACAAATCCACGCAATCTCTGGCAGGTGGCACCACTCGTCTTTGCCTCCATCACTAGGCTCTCTCTGTCTCTGTCTCTGTGTTGAGATTTCCTTCTTCTATAAGGCCCCCGTCATATGGATCAGGGCCCAGATTGGCCTCATCTTCACTAATCACATCTTCAAAGACCCTATTTACAAATATGTTCACAGGACTGGAGGTTACGACTTGAACATGCCAATTTGGGGGACATACTTAAACCCATACTACCAGGGCATAGGAAGGGAAGGGAAGAGAGGGAACCAAAAGGATATGCTGGCAGAACGGGGAGGGAAGGGGGTGAGATAATGGAGAAAGGGACCCCAGTCCACTCTCAGACCTCGGAGACCCTGGAGCCCTCGCTTTGGTCCCCCTGGCGATAGGAACCAGATCCTGGATTTCCTGCTCCATGGGCCCAAGAAGCTTCCAGGCCTGGGCCCCGTGGCTACCAAGCAACTGCAGGTGAAGCTGGCTAGATGCTGGCCTGAGGGTACGAGGCTGTTGGAAGAAAAGGGGACAGTCCTTGGCCTGAGGGCTCCATTTGTCCCCTCCCCTCCATGGTACAGATGGGCTTGTAGACCCTTCCTTGGCAAAGAAGTGGCAGGATTGCCAGACAGTCTTTTTTTTTTTTTTTTTTTTTTTTAAAGATTTTATTTATTTATTCATTTATCCCCCCCTTGCTGCTTGTGCTCGCTGGGCCAGCCAACCACACCGTACGGGCGGGCTTGCCCTCACCAGGAGGCCCCGGGAACCGAACCCAGGGCCTCCCATATGGTAAACGGGAGCCCTACTGATTGAGCCACAACCGCTTCCCGCCAGACAGTCTTGTTAGCAGAGAGAGCCCCATATTTACAGGAGCATTTGCATACCCTCCACCCCCACCCAAGTATCAGGTTTGACTGAGAGATTAGGTTAAGTCAAATAAAAATATGTCTCACAAACTTGAGTTTACAAGTGGAGATGGATGAACTTCTAAGGCAGATATATTTGTCTTCATTTGTGTGGAAAATCAAGAGTTGACTTCGCCCCTCATTCCAAGTGTGACAGTGTAATTTTGGTTGCCTTCCACAGTCAACAGCAGGCAGGTATTAGCATGCGTTATCTGCATTTCAAGGCCTGGATGTCGGTTCATTGCAAAGCGCTGTTGCTTGTTTTGAAGAACTGCCTTCTCTCCATTTGATTATGTAGTCCAGTCTTAGTTGAGAAAGGATGAATTTCTGAGTTTCATTAGGGAGCTCTTGAGAGAGAGATTCATACTTGGTTCATTTTCTTTAACAAATAACCAATGAAATAGTAGAACTAAAACATATTTATCTTTTATAATTGTTTTCCTCTTCTAACACAGAGCAGGTTTTGTTGAAATATGAACATAGCTGTGCTGACTAATTCTCTCTTAACAAAGCAAAGAACAATACAGTTAAACCTATTCTATTTCTAAAATGTCCTCATCTTTTTGGTTACGGTTTTTCCATCCTTCACCTGGGAACAAAGTGAGGCGGGAGAAAGGGAACGATGGTAAAAGCCATTTGCGGGCGTCGTGGGATGAGAGTTCAAGGGAAGGTGTGAGTGCTTTACTGGACAGTGGTTCTCAACCGGGGGCAATTTTGCCCAGCAGGGGATATTTGGTAATTTCTGGAGATATTTTTCATTGTCAAAACTTGTGGTGGCAGGGGAGGGGCGTTTCTGCTACTGGCATCCAGTGGGAAGAGCCAGGGCTGCTGCTAAACCTCTTGAGTGCAAGGTTCAGTCCCTAGCCCCCCCCCCCTTCCCCCAGCAAAAACCTATTTGGCCCAAATGTCAATGATAGCACCAAGGCTGGGACACTTTGATTTAAGATTATCATAAAAGGAGGTAAGATTTGAGCATGTTGGGGGGAAGGGAGGGGTTTTAATAGGCTGAGAGGGGGCACATGGGCACTTGTCGCAAAGGGAGGAAAGAAGACGGAAGTGCCAGAAAAGCTGGATAATTCTTTTATATTTGAGGTACATTTTAAAGAGAGACTGTGTTGAGAGGTATGCTGCCACCAAATTTTTAAAGAGAAAATAAAATTCCGTGAAATCAACGATGTTGTGGTTATTTTAAAAGCCTGAAAAGCGGGACCTCAACTATGTTTCACAATTTGGCTGAGATGTTTCACGTACTGAGGGGGCGAAAGAGGGGCCCGCCCAGACGTGGAGGTGGGAAAGCACAGGGTACTGTGAAGGCCAGTGCAGGGCGCGGCTCCGGTGAGTGGCGAGGCCAGTGTTGAACATGTTGAACGGAAGGTTATGGAGTTTGAATACGTTCAGTAGGAACGGGGGTGATTGGAGAGGGGAGTGACATTTCCTGAACTCTTGTTATATTGGCAGCACTGCAGTTTCCTTCTTTCTTAGGCACCTCAGTTATAAGAAAACTCTGCAATAAAGGCAAGTGCAACAGAGTCCTAAAATATTTATGAATCTTTTTGTTGTTTTTCTTATTGGAATGGTAAGTGTAAAAATTCTGAAAGTACAACAATGTAAAACACAAAAAGCAAAACTGTTAGTATATTGTTCCACAGAAAGATTACATTTTAGCAGTACTCTATTTGAATATATATTTTTAATGAAAATGGGAATCCATACTCTTGTGCCATCCTCCCTTTTTTTTTTTGATGCATATTTTGGAAATATCTTTATATCAGTTCATAAAGAGCTACTCATCATTATTTATTGACGGCCTGTATTCCAATGAATGAGTGTACCATATTTGTTTAGTCAATTCCTTATTGACGGCCATTTGGGTTATTTACGAATTTTTGGTTTTACAGTAAACGTCATTTATCTTAGTTTGTCACAGGACTGCCCATGCAAAGTACCAGAAATGGGTTGGCTTTTATAAAGGGAATTTATTTTGGGGAAACACTTACAGTTCTGAGTCCTGAAATGTCCAAATCAAGGCATCAGCTGAGATGCTTTCTCACCAAAGTCAGCTGCCACGTGTTGAAGCAAGATGGCTGATGATCTCTGCCGAGGTCCCTGCCTTGGCCTCCAGAATCTACCATTTCCTGGAGCTCAGCTGTGGGCAACTAGGCATAGGGCTAGTCTCTTACCAGACCTCCTCTCTTAGTCTCTGCTGCTCTGCTTTCTTCCTTAGTTCAGCTGTGAGCTATCAGGCATATGGGTCTTCTCTCCTTGGGCCTCAGTTCTTTGAGCCTCTTTGAGCCTCTCGGGTCATCTCTCCTTGAGCTCAGCTATGGGTGAGCCTGGAGTCCTTTCTCTCACATTGCAGAATCAAATGTGGCAGCGCTCCCTTTTCCTGTATCTCTGTTTTCATCAGAGCCAGCAAGAGGGTAGAGACATAACCAGAGTCATGCCTCACTGATGTTGCCAATCAAAAGGGTCTCACACCCACAGGAATGGGTTAGTTCAAAAACATAATCTTTCTCTTTTTGGGATTTATAAAAGAATTTCTAACTGCACATAATTGAACATATATCTTTGTGCTCTTCTGCAAGTATATTCTGCTGGATATATTTCTCAAAGTAGAATTGCTGAGCCAAAGGGTGTAGCCATTTCAAAATGTAATAGACACTTCCAAATGTCATGTAAAAATGTTTGTATCAGTTTTTCCCTTTGAAAAATATAAGAATATGATTAACAATCCCTACATAGGAAAAAATAAAATTTGCCACATTGATGTCATTTTAAATAATTCTGTGCCTGCACCATAATTATATTAATCAAAGAATAGTTACCTTTGACATACTTATTTGTCCTCCAGAAAGCTTTGTCAACAAATTTTAGCTTGTTACCAAAATTTGAGCCTCCTCTGGGACTCCTCTCAGAAAGGAATTTGTTTATGTTTAAATACAGACTACATTGCTATCAAAGTGTTCATTTTTATTTATCTGGCTGGTCGTTTCCTATCAAAATTATAGCACTTGTAGCCCACTATTTTAATTTCAACTCCTCAAAATGAATTAAAAGATGTCTTAAAACCATAACATTTGATATCTATTTATAATGCTCAAAAATTTGAATTCTAAGTATCAGTGTGTAGGGCTAGAAAAATCAAATTGTTTTTAATACTTTTTCTGGGTGTTTCTCTCCTTCCACTGATGTGTGGGTCTCAATGGCAAGTGTGGACTCCTTCTTATGGTTTCATTTTGTTGGAGCCAAGGATCATGTCTTGCCAAAGGGATACCTGAGTTTAATCTTGGGTAACTTTAGGAGCCCAGATCATAGAGAAGGTCTGGTGGGACTGGTGCCCAAAGCACACTGTCCACTCCAATCATAATGTGGAAAGCAGTTTTAACATATGGACATCATGGTAGATTGAATTATGTACCAATTTAGCCATGTTCTGAATCTTAATTCACATTCTTGTGGGTGTGAAACCATTATAAATAGGACCTCTTGAAGATGTTACTTTTAGTTAAGGTATGGCCAACTGACGCAGTTGGGTCATAATCCAAATTACTGGAGACCATTAAAGAGAAAGCCAAAGGACAGAGCCAGAAGTAAGAAGTCAGTGGGAATCTGGAAGATAAAGGAGAGGACTTGCCATGTGATGTGAGGCAGAGATTCAAGCCATAGAAACCAAGGATTATGAAAGCCAGCACCAGAAGGCTACTGGCCCTGGGAGGAAGTAGGTTCCTTCTAGCCTCTGAAACCCAACACAATAAATTCCTGTTGTTTAAACCAATTCATTTTGTAGTATTTGTCAAAGCAGCCCTGGCAAACTAAGACAGACATTAACAAAGTATTGGGTTGTTCCACCAGTTAATGCAAGGACTGGTGAGATTTGGAAATCCTGGGGTCTGGCAGTCAGTCTCTGGGCTTATTCAGAAGATACATATCAACCACAGGGCCAATGAGTCAGGGGAGGAGGAATGGGTCAGTTTAGGTCCCTTGCCTAGGAGGCAAATAGCAGGGATTTGATCAAACAAACTGGACACTGAGGAATGGACGTAGGCTCTGGAGGTTTTCATGGAGCTTCGTAGCCAAGTGTCTGACTTTTCCTATGTACTTTTGAGGTCAAGTCATTGATATCCTTGTTTTCCCAAACAATACTGTTTTCTGTACCAAAAGAGAGGTGGTGATGCAGCACGTCCTAAAATGATATTCTAGTTTGGTCCCTGGAATTTTTTTTCAAGTTGCTGACACTGTCCTGAAAGTTTTGATGCTTGCACTGCCTTATCTTATGGAAAGGTGTAATGGTTTGGAGCTGTATATACCCCAGAAGATCATGTTCTTAAAGCTAATCCATTCCTGTGACTGTTAATCCATTAAGTAGGACCTTTTGGATGAGGCTACTTCATTTAAGGCATGGCCCAGGGCGTCTTAATCCTATTACTGGAGTCCTTCGTAAACAGATGAAGAAAGAGAGAGAGAGAGAGAGAGAGAGAGAGAGAGAGAGAGAGAGAGAGAAACCATGGAAGCAAAAAGCTGAAAGCAACAAAATTCAGAAGAGAAGGAGAGACCAGCAGACACTGCCATGGATTGCTGGCAGCCAGTCTTTGGGAAGAAGCTTTGATTTAGACATTTTTCTCAGCCTCAAAACTGTAAGATAATAAATTCCCTTTGTTAAGCCAACTCATTTTATGGTATTTTCTTGGAGCAACATAGGAAACTAAAACAGAAGGTGGCAGTGGAAGGTGTTCAGCCAATGAGCAGGTCTTATTCTATCCCAAAATGGCTCTGAAATGATTGTTGTGAGGGAAATGTATGTTTGTGGGGGGGTGGGGGGGTGGGTGCAGTTATCCTGTTATACTACCAGAAGTAACTACCAAGTTCACCGACAGAAATTGTGAGATACCATCAATAGCAAGATGAGTCCCAACTTTGAAGATTTTACAAAGTGGAAAAATGTGCATCTTGGAATCTAATGAAATATGCCATTTAAAAATCTTTAGCAAATATTTACTAAGCACCTATTACACACAAGGCACTGTTTTAAACATTGCCACCCATTTTATTTCTGGTTTATGCATTTATGCCTTCTCTCAGATATCTTAATTAGCTTAGTTAAAAAATTTATGAATTTCATTTTTTCCTAAAGACATCTCTTAATTTTATTTATTCATCTACTATTTTCTATTTCCTTATATTCTCTGTTTTCATTCTTACTGATTGTTTCATTTTGTTTATTCTGTGATTTTTATCTAACTTTTTAATTTGAATGCTCAATGAATTTAATTTAATTCTTAATTATTTACATATATAAGTATTAAGTATATAAATTTCTTACTACTTTAGCTATATCCTATTATCTCTGATGTATGGTATTTGACAATTACTATTTTCTAGATGCTTAGCAATTTCCATTTAAAATTTTTTTTGATGCAAAAAATTGTTTTAGAGAAGTTTAAAATTTACAGGGGGGCAGGAATTTTTTCTAAATTTTGTGATTAATTTCTCCATTGTATTAAAGGATGGCATCAATACTATTTTGAATTTCAATAATTTATTAGCTTTTTTGTGGCCTAATATGTAGTCAATTTCAACACTGTTTTATGTGCATTGGAAAAGTGCACAGACTTTGATTTAAATTAATATATCTACCTTATTGGTTAGGTCATTTGGTCCATCATTATTCTTTGTTCCACTTACTCTTTTATTGCTGAGAGAGATGATTTAGCCTCCCATATCTACATGTGTTTCTGTTCTTTTTGTAATTCTTCTTTTTGATTTAAGAATAGTGTGCTCTTTAGTGCATAAATATTCATGTCTGTTAGATCTTTATTGCGAATTGTAGACCTTGTTCTAGTACCCTTCTTTGTCACGTTTTGAGGTGGTGATGTAGCATGTCCTAAAATAATACTCTAGTTTGGTCCCTGGAATTTTTTTCCAAGTTGCTGACACTGTTCTGCAAGTTTTGATGCTTGCACTGCATCAAATTTTGATTTGTAGTCAACATTGTCTGATATCACTTCTGTGGCCCTGTTTTCTTCTGGTTTACATTTGCCAGATATATCTTAGTCAATTCTTTTATTTTCACCTTTTACTTTGCCACTTTGTTTCAAACTTAGGTTTTCTCTACACCGTGTTTTACTATGTAGTCCCATATGATTCTTTTCCTTTTACTGCCTTTCCATTTATTTTCTCTAAAATATGTATATTCTTGTGTTTCTAGTGCTTTTTATGCCTTACTATAACATACAGAAGGTATGAGTTAGTACATGAATGATCAGTTTCAAATGACATTTATTGCTTCTCCCCACTGAAAAAAGAGGTTATTCCCTCACCCTTTTCTCGCCTCATTCTGGGACTTGGATGAGTCATAGTGCTTGCCCATTGGCATGGTCAGCACTACCCATGGTCTGATCTGGGGCCACCATGGTTGCATCGGCGTGGTCAATACTGCCCACAGGCCACGGTGGGACTAGCATTGCCACACGTTTTTATTCAGCCTCAGCTCTACCTTCAAATGGATTTGTTTCTTACTACCAGGGCTGTTGCTATGGCTCTCCTTTCTTTATAGTTGGCTGAAGTTTGTTTCTTTAAGAAGGATTCATGGGACTATATTTTCCAAACTCGCCCATGTTTGAAAATGACAGATTTTTGTCTCTTTATGCCTGGTAAACATTTTGAGTGTAAAAATCCTTGGAGTGCATGATCTCTTCTTTCTCATGTTATAGCAATATATCATGGTTCTGGGAGAGGTGAAGCTTACCTGGTTTTTACCCTTATAGATGACTAGATTTCTTCTTTGAAGTTTAGTCTCTTTGCCAAGAAAGATCACTTACCAGTTTGACCAATTCACATGCATTTTTACTGAAACATAATGTACCCTTTGAATGAACAGATTCAAATATTTATTTCAAAAATGATTTTTGAATGCTTTTTGGGTATGTCCTATTGTTTTCTTTTTCAGGGACACCAAAGAAATGTATATTGATTTTCTTTGTCTACTACACCTTTGATTTTCTCTCTCGTCCTTTTAAACTGTTTAGCTTCTCTCAGTGTTTTCAAGCCTCACTTTCATGTCCCTGATTTCATTTTATCTGGTCTCTTCTAATGCTTCGAAATATGACTTTCATTTTTGTGATGGTTTTATTTTTCTTTTCCATTTCTTTTTTCAGTTTCTCTAGCATTTATAGAGGCCATTCATTTCCAGGAGATTGTTCAATGTTTCACCAGTTTCATGGCAGTATCTTTGAGGTGTGTGTTGTGAGTTTATGTCTATCTTTTTCGGTCCTATTTCTTTCTTATCTTTTTCTTTGAGTGTTTTTGCTTTGGCCCCATGCTTGTTCTTTGTATTTTTAATTTTATGACACATCTCTGAATGAAGGAGTTTCTTCTCCTCAGCTCTTGATTAAAATATAGAATGATACTACTTTTATGCCAATCTATCTCTAATGTGATTATTAGATTGCCAATCTAAATTAAAGCAGGAAAATCCTTTTGTTGAGTGATTTCTAAATATGATTTCTTCATTAAGAGAAGGAGCTGGGCAGAACTGGGATCTATGTTTTTAATGTTAAATTTAATTTCTTTTGCTCAAAATGGAACTTTGCTGCTTTCATTGATTATAAAAGAAAGAAAACCTCATAGGAAGTAGAAAACATCTCAGGAAGCATAAAAAAAGAAAGTAAGAATTGCACATAATTTCACTACTTAGAGATAGTCATCATCATTTTAATATACATCAGTCTGTAATTTTTTAAAGCATTTAAATTTATATGGCACATATATGTTTGTGTGTGTATATATAGTATATATAATACACATGAAAAAGATGTTATGTATATATATTATGTGTGTATATATATAATGTGTGTATGTGTACATACACACAAAGAAAAATGTTCTCATAGTATACATACATAATAAAGGGATCTAACATTATCCACCCCTCCAAATGGTTAGCCCTGTGGTTCCCAAACTGTGCACTGAGGCACCCCAGGGCACTAGAGCAAGGTGCCATTGGAATTTTAAAATTCTTGAGGGAAGTGCAGTGATATTGATTTTTCTTGGATACCACGTGAGCTACTAGATGGAGGTAATTCACAGTTCTAACTTAAGGTTGTGCTATATTCCTTTCAAGGTTTCTGGGGTCGCTGTGATGAAAAAGCAAGTGCCATGTGAAAATGATTAAGGAGTAGGAAGTGAGGGTGGCGGCACCCACACTGATCCCAGAGTTAGAGAATTTGTGCCTTGCATGATGTGCAAACACATCCCGTTATTAAGTGACTGTGGCTACCTAAGAATGAAATAAAAATATTGATTTTTTTCAATTTATGTGTTTATCTCTTCAAACATAGAAATCTATGCATAGCATCCATTACCAAATATATGGTAGAGTAAGGGTATTTTCAGATGTTCAAAGTCTCTGAATATTTACCAAAAAAAAAAAAAAGAGGGTCAGGGAAACACAATTTATCACAGAACAGCAAAGAGAATTCCCAGTATGATGCTAAGTTGCTAAACTAAATCCTTTCCCTGTTTTTCTTCTGGGCTGTTGGTCTTTTTCTTGTTGATTTGAAAAGCTCTTTATGAAAGAGTCAAACCCTTTATTATGTTGCAAATTATTTCTCCAAGTTGTTTTTTTTTTCCTTTTGATTTGGTTTGTGGGTTTTATTTATTTGCTATGTAGAGATTTTTAAAAAAGCATGTGTGTGGTCAAATTGATTAATCAAAGGATAATTTTCACGCTCAGATCCTGTGATTGTACTAAGTTAGAAAAGGAATCCAAGTGCAGAGAAAAGTGGGTGCAGGGTGGAAGAGATGGAAGAAGGCTGGGGCAGGCCAGGACACGGTTATGGCTGCAGTCTTGTCAGAAATATGGAAACTAAGCCAGAAGCTTCATTTCTTTGGACTTCAGATTTGTTATCTGTAAAATGATGATGCTTTGACCAAATATTTGGTCAGTCCCTTCCAACTCAAAGTATTGATCAAGTTGGACTTGAGATAATGGGAGGCTTCTGACAATAAATTTAAATTGACCCTTGGACAAATGCTAGGCATCGGCACAAAAAAAATTTCAGATGAAAGGATGAGATGAAGTATTGTAAAACCATAAAAATGCACATCCAAATAGTGCAAAAATTCAAATTGCTGCTTAGAGAACATTGAGGAGGGAAAGGACATGTCCTCATTTTGGTTGTGGTCTGATGATCCAATGAGACTGTGTGAATGAAAGAGCCTCAAGAAGCCTAGAAATGTCAGACTGGTTTCAATTGAGCTTTTCACTGGCGAGAGGAAACAGATGGAAGCGTGCGGAAACTCTGCCTGCAACGTGCTTTGAACACAAACACTTTCTTCATGTTTTTTGTTCTGAGAGTGACAACTCATTTATGAAAAAGAGCAGACTGGAGCACTCTGAACTCACTGGCAGTCTGTAAGGAACTTTCCTCACTCTTAGTAGCTCAGGCAGGAGATAGAGGACTATGGGAGAAAAGAGTTCTATTATCTCTGTGCTTTTCCAACTCTTTATCCTTCTCTGTAAATTGCCACCGCACATAACTTTTGTTCATCTTTATCTGGGTGGTCCTTGTGTAGTGCTATGATCAGGATGCATCTTATATTAGAATGATCTACAAACAGGCACAAGACATTGCATATATTTGTTCCCATATGAGGCTAACTTTGAAAAATATATATCTTTAAATAAATAACAGTGCTTCTCATCCAGTTTACATCTTCCACATTTCTTTATCTATAACATAATCAGTGGAATCAGCCTCTGTGTTAGTTAGATTATTTTATTTTTCATATTTTCTACTGCTTCATATTTTCATCATCTATAGTGATGAAAGCATCCCAGCCTTATAATTTATGAAGATTTCATTTGGTCTTATTGAAAGTACACAGTGAGGACCATTTCATCAGTAACTTAGAGAAAATAATTCTAAGTGTCAAGCTTCAGTTGGGATATATGATTAGGAGTTGAATAAGCTTGAAAACCCATTGTATTTGCACACATTCCATTAAGGTAATAGACTATAAAATAGCTGGTTTAGCAGACCAAACAAAGTAAATGCTGTAGGTTTCCAGAGCATTTGGAACCATCTTAGATGAATTCTCAATGAGAAAATAACCCATACTCATTATAAAGCAACTAAAATTGCTATGTGTTAGAGGATCTATTCATAATTCATTGAAAAGCTGTTTTAATAATGACTTTATACAGACAATGATGCTAACAATTTTAAAATGACAGACATCTTTTCATTACACAAATAATACAAAAAAATCTTACCAAATATTGGAAGGTAGGAAAGACCAAAGAGCCCTATGTTAACACACCGTTGTTTATATTTTGTTACACGTCCTTCCAGGCTTTTGCTTTATGCAGATTTTTACACAGCTGAAGTTATATCATCTGCATTTAGTCGTTTATAAAATGCATTTTTTGCATTTATGACATTTTTACAACCTTATTTTTAATAGTGAAAATAGTAATTGTCCTTATGTATTTTGTACTTTAACTTGCTTAAACATTGCTCACTTGTTGGATAGTTTCCATTTTTCTATTAAAATTTCTCTATTAAAAATATATATGTACATGTAAATTGCATGTAGTCTTTTTAGATTATATTATTAGGAAGTATAATCATTAAGTTAAAATGTGCAAAGTTTTTTAAGATTCTTAGCACATATAGACAAATTGCTTTCTCAACTGGTTATACACATTCAGAGAGCAATTAGCATCACATGAAACTGGCATTTCCTTGCTGCATCACCAAAATAGAATTTCTTAAAGAAACAAATTGAATAGGTTAAAAAAATTTTCTCTTTTGTTTTGTTTTGTCTGTTTCCATGACCTTAGTAGAATAGGTCCAGTATGGCTTTAAAAATACGGTTGGGACCAGAGAGCATGGAGAAAGAGACTGAAGACTTTTTTTGGTGAAGTTTAGCTGTTAAAGTAAGGAAATTTTAGAGAGAGGGTGTTTCAGCTGGCGGTGGAGCATAGCAGGGTTTCTATTCAAAAGCCCAGGACTTTTCTTTTACTCTTTGGATTCTGGTTTAAAACTGTGGCCCATTCCCCTAATGGGATTTTGTTTTTCTTTTTAGGAGGTACTGGGGATTGAACCCAGGACCTTGTACAAGCAAAGCAGGCATTCAACCACTGAGCTACACCCACTCCGCCCCAATAGGATTTTGCAGAGAGTTAAGCTTTATTACTTTTATTGCAAGGGACACTTGCTTTGTTGATGTACAGCTGAAGATGGGGTAACATTTCAAGCATGGTGTGGCCAGGTGTCTGAACAGGTGAGGAGGCAACTTTCTTTTGAATCTAAAGTCTGACTCTGGAGATTCCAGGAGGTTTTGGGGGTATGATATGTTTTATAATTTCTGGCACTTGGAAGTTCTGAGACTTCAAAAGGCTTCAGGCAATTTGGCCGTGGGTCCATTAGAGCAAGTGACTCCACTGTTCCTGCAAGTGGCGGCAGGTTGCATGAAGGGACCTGGCCAGAGACCCGCTGGACTTGAGGCATCAGCTGGAGTCTGCTGCCAGGAAGGGTGTGTGCACATGTGTAAGAGTGCTTGTGTGAGTGTGCATGCGTATGTGTGTATGTGAATGTGAGTGTATGTGCACACATTTATACGTGTGTGTGTGCCCTGTGCTTGTGTACATGCAAGTGTGTGTATGTGTGTGGGGGTGTGCATGAGTATGTGCATGTGTGCGTGCATGCACAGATGTGAGTGAGTGGGTACATGTGTGCACGCATTGACAAGGGCAGTGATGGGGTTTGGAATTCCGTTTATCTATGTAATATAGGGGCTAGGGAATAGCGTTGATTTTTCATCTGAATTTTTTCCTGAAAGACCTCATCTTCTCTCTGGGTTGAAATGAAGGACAGTTTCCCTAGCAAGGCCGCAGTGTAAGGTGGACACGCCATCCTGTGCATTAATTAGAGCAAAGACGAACCCTCTGTGTGTGCACACATGCACGCAGTTGGGTTCAGCATTCAAAATGGACTTGATGGGCCACTAAAAGGAGGCGGTGGAAGGCTTCTGTTTCTAAAGTAGGATTGTTGCCTGTGGGGAAAGAGCAGGTTGAACCTGAGAAGTCCAAGATCCAGGAGAGAGAAGGGCTGGCTGACAAAACAATGACCCTGGAGAGAGCTCATCCATTCCCACAGGCAAGGCTGGGCCATCGCTGGAGAGGGGGGCAGCCAGCCCGGGGCTGGAGACTGAATTTAGAAACCATCAGCAAGAGGCAGTAACTGAAGTTAAGGGAACGGTGAGCTTGTCGAGAGAGAGCTTGTTGAAAATGGAAAAAATAGCACAGATTAAATGTGGAGATTTGAAGGAAGGAGCAAGGGGAGGGAAAACCCACAACTTGAGGCTAGTCCTACATTCGTCACTTTCAAAAATAAGAATTGAATGTATGGCCTAGGAATTTTAGGATAAAACACTTGCAGGCACTTTGTTATGCTGCTACGGGTTTTCTAAGGACTATATCTGACAAAATTATAGCCAGCTTTTGCCAACCACAGTTTTTGGAACTCTAAGGTCCATTTATGGCAATTAAACATTTTACAACACATTTTCAAAATCTGCTATCTTTTACATATGCCAGGTGCTTTCGTTCATTCTTAGCATTGTTCCCAAACCTGGCTATCAAAGTCGCTTATTAAATTTTAAAAATACATGAAATACAAACTTCTGGGCCCTGCCCCAGACCTTTTTTTTTTTTTAATATATTTTTTTATTTCTTAAAAGGTATTTAAATTACATAAATGTTACATAAAATATAGGGGATTCCCATACGACTTGCTTCCTACACCTCCCACATTTTCCCACGTTAACAACAGCTTTCATTAGTGTGGTACATTCGTTACAATTGATGAAAACATTTTGGAGCATTGCCACTAAGCATGGATTATAGTTTACATTGTAGTTTACACTCTCTCCCACTCAATTCTGTAGGTTATGGTAAGATATGTAAAGGCCCATATCTGTCATTATAATGTCATTCAGGAAAATTCCCAAGTCCCCCAAATGCCCCATATTTCACCTGTATTTCCCTTTCCCAGCCCTCAGAACCTCCAGTGGCCGCTGCCTCCACATGAATGATATAGTTTCTTCCATTGCTAGAATCACAATAAGTCTATAGTAGAAAACGAGTAAGTCTACTTTAGTCCATAGTTCATTCCCCAATCCTGAGGAGTCTGGGATGGTGATGCCCACTCCCTCTCTAACTGAGAAGGGAATTTGATCCCACGGGCCTGCTCCAGACCTTTTGAATCACAGTCTCCTGGGATAGGGGCCAGGAATTCGTGTTTCAAGGAGCCTGTTCTCCAAAAGAACACAGAGCCCCAAGCTGCTCTCTCCTCCCTCGGACCTGGATGGAGCTCCATGGGGCCCATGCAGAGAGAAAAGGTCTTTGACCTTTTATCCTTTGAAGAAATGCATGGAAGACTAGATTGGGATTATAGTCCTTCTTAGTCTCCTTGATACCTGTGAAAAAGCAGAAGCATTTTGTAGAGGGGGCTGATGGGGGTGCCAGTGATAACTGATGTAGACATTCTTGCCATTCTTTGTGAGTGGGCTTCAGACGCAGGTAGGATTCAATTCAGGAAATTAAAGAAATTTGACAATTCTAACACCTCGGTGTTATGGAACAATTTATACATTTATATAGTTTTACTATATCTTTTTTTAATTGCAGCACAGCACCTTTGGGTTTATATACAGGATGAATGCAAATGGAAAACATTCTGTTTCAAGCCAGCAGGTGATGCTTCTCAATCTTTTTAACTGGAAGGTCAGGCTTTTAATCAACAGAGAGCAGGATAGCTGCAGAACCACCGAAAGACGTGCTCCTGGACAATTTCCTACCAGAGCAGGCTTTTAATGACAGATATGATTTGTTTTGAACCAAGACGTTTTCCAGAACTTTAATTTACTGTGCTTTAAAATACTATACATATTTAGCTATTTAATTTTTTGCCTGTCCAATGTCTTATTTATCTATTTATTTATTTATTTTCAGGTGCCAGGGGCTAGGGGAATGAAACTGGGACCTCATATGTCAGAAGCCGGGGCTCAACCACAGAGCCATATCGGCTTCCCTCAGTTAGTTTTTTCATTTATTTTGCTTGTTGTTTGCCTGGGGCCCCCCGCCACATTTATTTATTTTTATTCATGCCCCCCCACCCGCCACCACTTGTGCTTGCTGTCTGCTTTCTGTGTCCATTTGCTGCGTGTTTCCTCTGTGTCTGCTTGTCTCCCTTTGTTGTGTCATCTTGCTGCACCAGCTCTCTGTGGGTGCAGGCCAGCTTTGCCCTCACCAGGAGGCCCCAGGAACCAAACCCAGGGCCTCCCATGTGGGAGGCAGGTGCTCAACTGCTCGAGCCACATCCGCTCCCCTGTCTTTTTCCTATGAAAAAGTATTGACAATTGTTTTGTCAGCCTCAGAACTTTTCAAGAGCATAACTCCCTGTGGTTGGCAAGGGATTACTGTAATTATTTCGGGCATGAAAGTAAGCATTTATACACTGTCTTCATTACCTTGAGGAAAATAGGACTGGTATCTGAAAGCATTTTAATAAGTGTGGCAGGACAAAGCATTAATAATTTAATGGAACATTTTCCCCATGCCTCCCCTTCCCCCACTCCATGGAGCAGTCTTATCAGAAAAAAGGGAGAGGAAAAAAAAAAAAAAAAAAAAAAAGCTGGCTGCCCTGGTAGGGTACAAGCCATAGTAGTTGCAGCATTGGGGGCAGCCATCAGAGTTCTTGTGGTTGAGCCGATGGCCAGCTGAGGAGACCTGGGAGAGCCATCTCTGAAATCTCCATCAGCAGAGCCAGAGATGAGGGAGGAGAAGGTGCCGCGGCAGAATGCTGTGCTCCAGGGAGCACAGGCAGCCATGGTGGGGGGAGAATCTGGGCCCTCATTTTCTCTGGATGTGTTGGCCCCAAAGTCCTTCTATATAACCTCTTGAAGGAAGCTGACGAAGCCCCCCAAATGACTGGGAAAGATCTTCCTCTCTATCTTGGTGGGTGGGGGCTCAGATCTAGAAATAATTAGATATAGAAGACTAAATTGAACAATTCTAGCAGCTCAAGTGCTGTGGGACAATTTGTACATGTTACCTATGATATAAATTTTATTTTCACAAACCTGTTTTTTGGGGGGGCATGAGAAGGAGATGGTCTTTGATTTAACTATAGGATTCCCTTACTCAGGTGTGGAAGAAGGAGAGGAAGATTATGGAAATGGTAGAGAGCAAAAGCAGAAGTAACACCATTGTAGAAAAGGTTGAGACCAGAGGGTTTTCTAGAATTATTGACCTTATCCAAACTCGAACTTTAAGGCTTAATTAGCAGCTATCAGAATCCATATACAATTTTCTTTGCATGTTTTATTGCCATAATATAATAGGTTTGTTGTTTAAAGTATGTGTGAAAATACCAGTGTATTTTTTAACTGATTAAAATGTGTGGAACTGCTGTGATGATTTCCTCTGTGTTTCTTTTGGCTACAGATGATACCACAAAGCTGTCTCAATGACGCACACACACAGTTGATAACAGCTGACACATGTGGATATTAAGCCAAGTATGCATTATCAGAAAATGAGCTAAAAAACCCATAAAACTCCCCACTGCCTCACTTCAGAGCATTTCTTTTAAAAATCTCTTGATGACACAGTTGACGATATTTTTGATTTTGGATGAACACTCCAAGTGAAGTATGAAAAGAGAAGTAAAAGCATGTCTTTATCAAATATGTGCTGGTGACACAGCATAAGTGTTCACGTCTTCTTCAACAGCAAAATATCGTGAATTGCATGAATTAGTATTGGTCATTAGAATTTGCAATGAAGTATTGGACAGTCTTTATATGCCATTGTCAATTTAATTTTTATATTTTAATCACTGTTAAACAGAAACAAATTTTTAAAAAGTCAGATAATACAATAAGGCTTAAAAAAAAACCAGTCCTGTGCTAAACGTCTCCCCACCTGCTCCCACCAATAACAGCTTTCAATTAGCTTAGTTTTATTTCTACTATTTACTTTTAATATTTTAAACTAACCTGCTTATACTGTTATTTCTTAATTTAACGTTCCTAGAAACAGAAAAACCTTGGCCCAGGGACTCCTTGGCTGGACCTTTCTCAGTCCTTCCTTCCCTTGCTCCTTCGTGTCTGAAGCTGCTCCCTGCCTGCTCCTCTTCCCTTCCCCTTGTGTTCTTCATGACCACGTCTCTCAATAAGTCTCTTGAACATTAAATCCCATCTTGGCATCTGCTTCTCAGAGGACAGAAACTGACACAGGCTACTGGGTGGGGCTAAGAAAACAGGGTTTGGGGACTGGTTTGCTCATTGCCACGATGAGGTGGAAGACCTGATCCTGAAAGAATTGTGGGGTCAGATAGTCTGGGGTACAAGTTGGAAGCCCAATTTCTTAAGCTTTCACTTCTGGTGATTTGGGAAACCCTACAGCTCAAGTTGGTTGATTATCACTAAGTTGTACTGATGTCCTGTAAAAGAAAGGAGAAACTGAGGGTGGTTAAACAAGTAGTGAAGAGCTAAGTGTGAGAGCCAGAGGGGCTTTTTGATGGCTTTCAAGGAAGCCCTTATCTTCTACAGGGGAGGAACACTCACAGCTGAGAGGCAGACGGAGGATTTGGTAAAGTCACAGAGCCTCACACTTGTTTAAATGCTCAGCCAAAGTATGTCCCGGGAAACCTGGGTCCATATGGGAGAATGTCCCTGAGGATTTTGTCCCTGCAGATCTTATAAAGGGGGTCCACTTCTCCCCAGAAAAGATTAGCACTTCCCTTTGCAGAGAGATGCTACAGAGGCCCCTCCCTGAGAAAGCAACAGGCAGCCCCTTCCGGAGTTGCCCCACCTCTCCTCCTGGCTGTCAGATCAGTAACCAGGGTTAACTTCCAGCACAACCCAGCCTGGTAAGAGAGGAAAGAAATTGCAAAGCAATAGCACGAATTAGCAAGCCTAAGCTGGCAGGATCCAAGGGAGAACACTTGGGATTGGATTTGAGGAGCTTGATCAATGGGGCCTAGAAGCCAGACTGGGTGAAGAGCAGTTTATTGACTTGGGATCACTGTCTTGGGACACAGGATTTAACAGGACCATCACAGGACCCCAGGAGATGGAGCAAACGTGCTGCTAGGGAGGCTCCTAGAAACCTGTTGAAAGCAGTGGCAGATAGTAGAGGGATGAATACAAAAGGGATGCCCACCAAGAAGTATCCACCATGGAAGAGGCACTGAACAGCCAAGGGGACACAATGACCTGGCCAGTTGGCATAATCCAGGCTTCATCCATGATGTGTTGAGGATATGAGCAGAGCGGCCCTGGTGCAGGGATGGAGGATATGCTGGGCCCAACAGCATGGGCTCCCTCTCCCCGAGCCCTTCCTAGCTGCTGCTTCCTCTAACTGTCCAGCCTGTCAGCAGCCAAGTCCGGTGCTGTGCCCCTGGTATGACACTATTCCTCTAGGCACCAGGCGGCAAGGTGACCACACTGGACCTCTTAGGTCCTGGTGGGGCCAGCAGTACGTCCTCTCAGGTATCCATACCTATTCTAGGTGAGTGTTTGCCTTTTTTGCCCACAGAGCTTCAGCCAGCACTACTCTCTAGGAGCTTAAAGAATACCTTATCCGTGGGCCTAGAATCCAACACAGCATGGCATCAGACAGGGAACTCGCTTCTCAGGGGCGAGGGTCAGGGGTGAGGCTGTGACTGTGGGATCCATTGGCTATCACATACTGCACCATCCAGAAGCAGCCGGCTTTGGAGAATGTTGGAATGGGCTTCTGAAGGCACAGCTGAAGCACCAGCTTGGAGGCGATGGTCTGCAAGGAGGGGGTGCTATCCCTCAAGATGCAGTGTGTGCATTAAGTCAGAGACCTCTGTAGGCCCTCTGGCTCAGACAGGAAGGATGCAGTCTCACGGCATTCACGGGCAGGTTGCCACCTGTGCAGTATATCATAAACCTGAGGCAGTTCTGTCTGCTCAGCATGAGAGAGAATTGGTAGTTACAGGGCAGTAAGAAAGAGAGAGAGGCGTGATCATGGAATTATAGTAGGTGCCATTCAGATATTTGTTCAATGAATGAATAAGTAGATTAAAAAAAACATTCGTTGACCACTAACCATGCCAGGTTACTATATTAAACTCTTTTCAGGAATTATTTCTAATATTTACAACCTATCAAATTATACCCTGAGAATTAGCTACTATTGTCTCTATTTTATGAGAAGGGGATGGTATTTTACTTTCCAGTTCATTTCTTTACCCACTTGACATATATTGACTGAGCATTATATGTTATGTTATATTGACTGTTCTCGGCATCATTAGTAAATGTATCAGTAATGCCAACCAAGGGCTGTCCAGTTTCTAAATCCAGTCACTTTATAGTTTGTCAGGGGTATAGTTTGTCAATAAAAATGACCCAATAATGCAAGCACATTTGCTCTATGAGTCCTGTAATGAGTCCACCTATTCTGATAAGACAGAGAAACACCGCTTTATACAGCACAGGTGGCAACCTGCCTATGAATGTTGTGAGATAAATTATTTTTCAGTTATTTAAATTATGTCAAGTACATTAAGATTATCAATGATAAGTCTGGAAGTTGTAGTGCAACATAATTTCTCTACTGCAATTAGGAAGATGGCTTAATGTTGTTTTATGTAATTTTCTTTTTGAATATCCAAAAGCAATCTCTTCAAGGATTTTTGAAATCTCTGGTAAAATTACCATTAATTCAGGATATCTCATTTGGGTTCAGGTTTACATTGGCACTAACGCTGATGAAATAATTTCATAATATAAATTAAATATAATCTGTATAATAATTTACACAAAATTAAAAGAAAGCTTGTGAGGGGAGGTTGTATTAACCCATCAATCTTAATTAACTAGGGCTGCCATAACCAAGTATCACAAACTAGAGGCTTAGAACAACAGGAATTTTTTTGTCTTTCAGTTCCAGAGGCTAGAAGTCAGCAGTACCACGCTTCCTTTGAAGTCTGGAGGATTCTGGCGATGCCTCCTGGCAATCCATGGCATTCTGTGGCTTGTGGCACAACCCCTGACATGGTGTCTTCACTCTGTCTCTTTTCGTGTTCAATTCCCTCTTCTTATAAGGACACAAGTCATACTGCATTAGAGTGCTTCAAAGATCCCATTCATGGGACAGGGGTTTAGGACTTTTTGGAGGGACACAATTCAATCCACAACACTATCCTTGAAAACAAGCTATTTTAATTGATAGTGATATATTTCTTTGTTAATGATATCAGTCATTTTTTTTGAAACACACTCAAATGATATTTACTTGCACAAAGCTATCTGTTAGGAGTATAGTACACAGTTTCTTTGAGTTACGGTTTTCATTACTCTGAGTTTAAAAAAAATTTTTTTTTGAATCCATGGAATTTTTCTGTGTTCATTTTATATATATGTGTGTATATATATATATTTTTTTTTTCTTTTTTAGGAGGTACTGGGAATTGAACCCAGGCCCTCGTACATGGGAAGCAGGCACTCAACCACTTTAGTTACATCTGCTTTCCAATTTATATTTTTGAGAGGCATGATTTCTTTTGTTTTTATTTTTCAATTAGTTGCAATTGGAGAGGAACACCCATTATTAGTCCCCTTTGTAGGAAAAATCAAATGACAGAACACATGCAAAACCACAGTCAAAAGCTAGAATAAGGCGAGGCGGGTAAGAGCCATCCCATGCAGTTACGAACACAGGACCAGTTGTGGCGCTCTTCTGGTGAATGGCAGAACACCTCTCAAGGCCATTTTAGTCTTTGAACAAATACAGAGATGGATCAGCAGAGTGAATTACTCATCAAGAACTTGGCAAGAAGAACACATTACCATGAGCAGATGCTGGCGAGGTCAGTGACTCTCTGGGAACATGTAAGCACTTAGGAGTCTCTGGGGTCTAAATTTGGGTAATTCACAAGTGTGAAATTGCCAGCCCAATTAAAAGAGGCAGACATTATGCAATGCTTTTAGAAGTGATTTTAATAGGAGAGGAGCACTGGAAGCCAGACAGGGCATAGCAATATTATGTTAATGACTTTCATTTTGTCAGGTGGAACAGTTAATTGATTCCATGAGGAAGATGGAACAAAAGCTACTTCCTAGAAGTCCCTTTCTCCTTCTAGGAGGAGAGGAGACAATCAGGGCAGGATTTTTCTTGTTACGTCTCTTTGAATGAGTTCTTATTCCTGATTCAAAAAATATTTTCCCTAATAAGTAGGCATGCAGAGTATGGGAAAATGTCAGGTGACTAAAGAGAAAGGCAATGCTATGAAATATCCTTACACCCCTTAAACAACAAAAATTAGATTTAACACACTGATGGATGTTTTTGTTAGATACTGGGATGTTTGAAGGGATAATTTTCCAAGTACAACATGTTCTCTTGCTACTCAATGTATTTCACTTCCCTAATTGTGCCTATTATTATTCCTACATTTCACTACTCAAATAAAATCAATGCTAATAGAAGATTTTGAGCACACTTTTTAAAAAGCTGTATAGGAATTTATGTGTTCTTTCCACCTCCATCCACCTTAAACAAATAGAAAACTAGATGATGTATTTTAAACAATAGTTTTAAGACATTGAACACAAGGCAACCCAGGATTCTGATCCCCCCCAAAAAGGAAACAAGGTGAGCCCTAATATTGCATCAGTTTACTGCTTAGTAGGTTACACAGGGAGAGTGCACTCAAACAGAGACCCGTGAGCTTGCCAAGTTGAGTAGAAAGAGATTAGGGTTTGGCAAGACCAAATCAGCTAGAATTTGAAGGACAGAGTACCAGTGAGAATGGTGCAGCATAGGAAAGGAGCTCGGGAGCCTTGCAGAGAGGTCCCACAAACCTTTGGTTGATTGCTGATTTCCATAATGCACAAGAGAAAGCTACCTGAAGTCAGGAAAAAACATGATAGGTAGAAAAATTCCCAGAGTTTACACAGTTTGGGGAATAATTCATGTTTCCACCAGCCAAGTGGAAATAATTTGTCATACAAATGCCATCAGGTAGAATACTCAGAATGGTTTATCCTTAGTTGTGGGAATAAATTGACTCTTTGCTGAAGGCTGCTCTTCACACATCCTAGTAAAGCTTAAAAGCAAGCCTTGAAATGATTCAACTCATTCCAAGTAATTTAATTGCACGCCAGAATAAAACCCAGTGCTATTTAAAGGACAATAACAAAACCTTTCAAAGAGCATCATAAAATTCACAATGAATGGCATCCAATAAAAAATTACCAGGCACGCAAAGAATCAGGAAAATATGATTTATAATCAGATGAAAAATAGAAACAGACCCAGAAAATAGACCTAGAAATGAAAAAGATGATGAAACTAGCAGACAAAGATGTTAAAATAACTATTATAAATATGTACCAGATGTTCAGGAACGTAGTGGAGAAGATGAACATAGTAATGAGAGAAATGACCCAAGCGGAAATTTTAAAGCTGAAAAATATAAAATTTGAAATGAAAAAATGTAATTGAATAGGGTCAACAGCAGATTAAACTGTAGAAGAAAAGATCAGTGAACTTTAAGACATAGAAACCATCCAAAATGAAGTACATGGAGGAAAAAACACCCACAAATGAACAGAGAGAGCATCAGGAACCTGTGAGACAATATCAAGTAGGCTAAAATAGGTGTAACTGGAGTCCCGTATGAAAGGAGGGCCGAAAAATCTTCAACAAAAAATGGCCAGATATGTCTTCAAATGTGATCATAATCAGAAATTTTAAGAAAAGCTGGAGAAAAAAGACTATGCACAGAGGGAAAAAGAGAAGAATTAAGACATCAGAGACAACTATAAAGTTCTCAAAGAAAAAACTAGAATTCTATACTATTGATAATGTTTTTCAAAATAGAGTCAATATGGACTTTCACACACACACACACACACACACACACACACTAACTGAGAACTGTTGTCACCAGTAGACCTGTACTAAAAAAGTGTTAAAATTTCCGCTTGGATATTCTAGGCACAAGCAGACTAACACAGTTAAAGCAAGCACAGATTAGAACAGAAGAGAGAATGTTACACTTACTTAGCTTAGGGAAAGACCTGCTTTAGAATCACTAGATGCAAAGCTCCCAGTGTCCATCCATGGCAGAAACCTCGTGCGGGACCCTCCAGCTTCGTTCCTCCAGGACAATCCCTGGGCAGCTGCTAGGTACAGAGCGATGGGGTCCAGAGATGGCTTGCCCCTGAGGGGACATGCCTTGGGGTTGCTCTGGAGGCTGCATCCCATAGTTACCTCTGGCAAGTGGCAAAGCCCCATGAGGCATTTTCACTGGAAAGATTGGAGTGTTACAAGGGAATAGGCAGGGAACTAGGAATAGCCAGGAACTTTTAAAATCATGGACTGGAGGTGGGGAAGAGGTATAGTAAATGGCCTAGATCTCGGCTGTCATTGGGGGTTAGGGTTTACGCTGACTGGAGTCTTTAGGACAAAGAGGAGGAAAATTCTCGGGGTTTCTGTCCGATGGTACTTGCAAATTCTTTTTATTTTCTATTTCAAAATATAGAAGATACCAGAAGCATAAGTTTTTCACTAACTGATGCAGTGAATTCCTGGGTTATCACCTATCACCATTTCACAGGACATCATAGTCATCTTGTGTCCAGGAGAATCCAGTGGTGCTTAAAGTATCTATGGAGGATCAGAATGCTGTGGCAAACCCTGATCAGAGAACCACAGAAGAGAGTCCTAGCTCTGATCCAGACATAGCTGGTATGGCTGGTACAGAAATTTGCCTCACTTCACTCTCTGCCTCATTGCCCCTCCATCACCGAGGACGCTGGCAGGAATTTGCTTGGTCCAAGTCTCTGCACAGCTCAGAATGTGGGCGAATTAACGATCCCAAGAGCAAACTTTGGCCAATCAGGGGAAGGAGCCAATGAATATTATGCCTCCCTCCATCTGATGGACAGTTTTCGATGACCTTGTGTGAAGTTCTCAGGAGGTCTCAACACAATAGCATGTCAATGCCCTACAGCCAGAGACCACCAGGACATACTTGTAGATGAACAGCTTTATTGAGATATAATTCATATAACATTCAATTCACCCATATATAGTATACAATTCAGTGGCTTTTTATTATATTCACAGATATGTGCAACCAGCACCACAGTCAATTTGAGAGCTCTTTTATTGCTTCAAAGACAAATCCAGTACCTGTAGCAATTACTTTACTCCACCTCCCCAAATCCCCTCCTTCCCCCAGTCCTAGGTAGCCATGAAACTACTTTCTGTCTCTATAGATTTCTCTATTCTGAACTTTTACGTGAATAGAATCACATAATATGTGAACTTTTGTGACTGGCTTCTTTCACTTAGCATAATGTTTTCATGGTTTATTCTTGTTGTAAAATGGATCACTACTTCACCCACTTTTAGGGCTGAATAATATTTTGTGTATCCATTCATGCATTGATGGACATTTGGGTTATTTCTACCTTTTGGCTATTATGAAAAATGCTGCTATAAACATTTGTGTAAAAGTTTCCATGTAGGCATATGTTTTCATTTCTCTTGGGTGTATTAGCTAGGAAGTGAATTGCTGGGTTATATGGTAACTCTATGTTTAATTATTTGAAAAAAAGCCAAATTATTTTGCAAAGTGGCTGCACCATTTTACATGGCCACCAGAAAAAGTGAATGAGGGTTCTTTTTTTTTTAAAGATTTTATTTACTTATTCATTTATCCCCCCCTTGCTGCCTGCACTTGCCGGGTCAGCTAACCACGCCATGCAGGCGGGCTTGCCTTCACCAGGAGGCCCAGGGAACCGAACCCGGGGCCTCCCATATGGTAACCGGGAACCCTACTGATTGAGCCACAGCCGCTTCCCTGAATGAGGGTACTGATTTCTCCACATCATTGTCAACACTTGTTATTATCAGGTTTTTGTGTGTGTGTGTGTGTATGTGTTTTAATTCTAGCCATTTTAGTGGGTGTGAAGTGATATCCCATTATGGTTTTGACTTGCATTTCTCTGATGACTATTGATGTAGAGCATCTTTTCATATATCATTTGTATAACTTCCTTGGAAAAATGTCCATTCATGTTCTGTCTCATTTATTAATTGACTTATTTGTCTTTTTATTATTGAATTGTAAAAGTTCTTTATATATTCTGAATACAATCCCTTATCACATGTATAATTCACAAATATTTTCTTCCACTTTGTAGGCTGGGTTTTCACTTCCTTGATGGTGATCCTTGAAGCACAAAAGTTTTAAATTTTGATAAAGTCCAATTTATCTATTTTTTCTTTTGTCGTTTGTGTTTTCAGTGTCATGTATAAGAATCCTTTGCATGTCATGAAGATTTATCCCTATGTTTTATTTGAAGAGTTTTATAGCTTTAGCTCTTACATTTAGGTCTTTGATCCATTTTGAGTTAATTTTTGTAGGTTGTGTGAGGTAAGTTTCCAACTTTGTTCTTTTGCATGTGGCTGTCCAGTTGCCCCAGCACCAAAGTCAACTATTTCCCCTTAAATGGTCTTGGCACCCTTTTTGAAAAATCAGTTGATGATAGATGTGCAGGCTTTTTTATGGGCTCTCATTTCTATTCCATTGATCCATATATTTAATATTATGCTAGTACCACACTGTCTTGATTACCATTTCTGTGTATTAACTTTTAAATCAAAATATGGAAATGCATGTTTATTCAATACAAATTCTAAATGAAACCCAACTTGTGTATTATGTTTGAAATAAAGAAGTATGAGTCCTCCTACTTTGTTCTTTTTTATGCAAGATTGTTTTGGATATTCTGGAATCCTTGCAAATCCATATGAATTTTAGAATCAGCTTGTAAATTTCTACAAAGAAGTCATCTGGCATTCTGATAGTATTGAATTGAATCTCTAGGTCAATTTGGGGAATATTGTCTTCTGATTCATGAACATGGATGTTTTTCCATTTATTTAGCTCTTCTTTTATTTCTTTCAACAATATTTCATAGTTTTTGGAATATAATTCTTGTACTTCTTTTGTTAAATTTATTTCTAAGTATCTTATAATATTTACGCTATTGTGAGTGCAATTGTTTTCTTATTTTAATATTTGGGTTGTTCTTTGCAAGTGTACAGAAATATTATTGATTTTTCTTTTTACATTTTGATATTATATCCTGAACATTGCTGAACTATTTGTTAGTTCTAATCAGTTTTTAGTGGGTTCTTAGAATTTTCTGTAAGTAAGATCATGTCACCTGTGAATAGAGCTAGTTTTACTTCTTCCTCTGTAGTCAGGATGCTTTTTTTAAAGGCGGTACTGGGGACTGACCTCATACACGGGAAGCAGGTGCTCTACCACTGAACTGCATCCAGTGCCTTTTATTTCTTTTTCTTTCTAATTGCCCTGGCTAGAACCCCCAGTACAATGTTGAATAGAAGTGGCAAGAGTGGACATCCTTGCCTAGTTCTTGATCTTAGGGTTGAGCATCCAGTCTCTCACTGCTAGGCCTGATATTAGCTGTGGGGTTTTCATAGCTACCCTTAATCAAATGGAGGGAGTTCCTTCTATTCTTAGTTTTTTGGGAATTTTTAATCATGAAGTGATGTTAGATTTTGTCAAAGGCTTTTTCTGTATCCTTGAGATGGTCATGTGATTTTTGTGTTTTACCCTGTTGATATCATGTATCACATTAATTGATTTTCAGATGTTGAACCAACCTTACATTATTGGGATATATCTCACTTGATCATCGTGTACAATTCTTTTTATATGATGGTATATTTGGTTTGCTAATGTTTTCTTGATAATTTTTGCATATATATTTATAAAAGATATTGGTTTCTAGTTTTCTTTTTTTAATATATTTTTTTATTTTTTATTTTTTTAAAGGTATTTAGATTGCATAAATATTACATAAAAATATAGGGGATTCCCATACGACCTGCTTCCTACACCTCCCACATTTTCCCACATTAACAACATCTTTTATTAGTGTGGTACATTTGTTACAATTGATGAAAACAATTTAGAGCATTGCCACTAAGCATGGATAATAGTTTACATTGTAGTTTACACTCTCTCCCACACAATTTTGTAGGTTATGGCAAGATATGTAATGGCCCATATCTGTCATTGTAATGTCATTCAGGAAAATTCCCAAGTCCCCCAAATGCCCCATATTTCACCTGTATTTCTCTCTCCCTGCCCTCAGAACCTCTAGTGGCCACTGCCTCCACATGAATGATATAGTTTCTTCCATTGCTAGAATCACAATAAGTCTATAGTAGAAAACAAGTAAGTCTACTTTAGTCCATAGTTCATTCCCCAATCCTGAGGATTCTGGGATGGTGTTGCTCACTCCACGTCTAATTGAGAGGAGGCTTTGATCCCATGGGGCAGATGGATGGGACTCTTTTGCTTGCAATTGTAAAGTCTCTCGGTTCCTTGGGATGGTCGTTGTCTATCATCATCTCCTTGTTAGTTGTCCTGGGTGAGTCCAATGAACTGGAGAGTAAGTATTGCAACTCTATTTAATTTCAATCCCCAGCTGGCACATGGACTGCCCAGAGATTAAAGTCTCTTGGACATACACTTACCAACTCCAGCACCAACTATAGGTTCAAATAAAAGGGACAGAAGAGGCATGTGTACAGAAGTCACATCTGAGTCCAACTCTGTCACACTTGGGAGCACAAACTCCAAAGTAGGGCCACTAGCAAGGCACCAGACTCTGGAGCTATCTGCCATTACCATAAGTCCTGGGTGTCTCCAGAACTCTCAGGATCCCCACTATTTGGGGTAGTATCTACTTTGGTCACCTATGAGATCCTGCTGAGTCATGCATACGCGTTACCTCTCTGATGACCTCCTGACTCACTTTGAAGTCTCTTAGCCATATGTACTCATTTATCTTTATCTTTTCCCCCTTTTATTCAAGGTCTTTTCCCAGTTGTATCACCAGCTGGTGCTTGGTAGTAATCCTTTGGTGCCACGGAGGCTCATCCCTGGGAGTCATGACCCACGCTGGGGGAAGGTAATGCATTTATATGCTAAGTTTGGCTTAGAAATAGGCCACAGTTGAGCAACAAGGAGGCTCTCAGGAGGCAACTCTTAGGCACTCTCCAACACTAGGCTAAGTTGCAAATTCAAGAGCAAAAGACTTGCAAGCATAGTCATCAACATCAAGGGCCCATCAATGGACCACCCTTCTTCACTAGTCATTGCCCCTGCCCTTGGGGTATTGTTGCTGTTCCATTAGAGAATGTGGCAGAGCTCCCCAGGATAGGAATTCAATACTCTTTCAGTTTTTGTGTGAATCTCCACCCACTGTGGCAATACTCCATGAACATTTGAACATACTTATATACCTTATATGTATGCCCAGGTGAATTTCCTCTCATGTATCACCCATCACTGACACCCCACCCCACTGATCCTCCCCTGCCATAGTTGTAACCCTTTTGTGATCTAAAACCTGTTCAAGAATATTGCCAAATCAAGCCGACTCAGAGAGCTAGAGTCTGGAAGATAGGTTTGCAGGAAAAGGGAGAAGAAGGTTGTGAGCAATGCCCATATGGGTGAAATTTATGATAAGGTGGAAGTGAGTAGTTGTGCCGTGAAGAGATATGACAAGGGTGTAGGGATACTATTGGGGTGGGCAGTGCAAGCTTGACAGGGGGGTAAAGTGGGGAGTATAGTTGGATGGTTCAAGGAATTAGAGGAGGGTTGGGGGAAGGTGAACACTGAAGATAGGTATGTGGGTGAAACTACAGTGTTGAGAAAACTCTATTGGCAATATGACAAGGAAGCGTTACTGGTTTAGGGTGCTGAATGGAGGGGGGAATTTGCAACAAAGCACAGCTGGGACAGTCTTCTAGAGAATGTGCAAGTGATCATTTTGTCAAAGTGTGCTGTATCCGTGGGAGGAGACTCACATAATGAGTGGGAAGGAGTTGGACTCCCATGCTGGGGATGCCCTATATGTTCTCAAACAGAGGGGAGGGGGGTGTCTCTCGAGAGCATGGGCAGTTCCTAATAGGGGAGGACAGACTAATGTGTCCATCCCTCAGCATTGTTGCAAATATCTAAGAATCTTGTCCTTCAAGGAGTGAAGCCTGGCGGTGTCCATGGCCCCTGAGGGGAGGAGGAGGGAGGAAGAGAAGAGATTGAAGTGGGGGTATTTGGGGGCAATGGAAGTATTCTGCATGATCATGCAATGATGTATACAGACCATGTTAAATTTCCTGAAAAAATTATAGAAGTGTATGGTCTAAAATGTAAACTATAATGTAAACCGTTGACCATGGTTGGTAGCTATGTTTCAATATTTATACATCAGTTGTAACAAATGTAACATCTACATGTAGAAAGATTATTAATAGGGAAGGGGGAGAAGGGCAAGGATGTTGGGTATATGGGAGCCCCTGTATTCTGTATGTAACCTTGCTGTGACCTAAAACTTCTTTGAAGACAATATAAAAAAAAAAAAAGAAAAAGTAAGACACTGGAGAAGAAATGGAAGAAAATGCCACTGTACATATAGGACAACTGATATTACAGTGATGAAAGGAAAAACGTCAAAAATATAATTTATTTTATTTTTTAATGTTTTTCATTTTTTAATACCCCAGTCTTTTTTACTTTATTTTAGTTTTAGTTTCTCTAAATTATTATGTATTTTATTTCTTACGTTTAAACCTATCATTATTATTTCATTTTCCTATTAATCAAATTTGGTAATATTCTAGTTTTCTTTTCTTGTGATATTTTTTTCTGTTTTTTATATCAAGGTAATACTGGCTTCATAAAATAAGTTAGACATTGCTCCTGCCTATTCTATTTCTTGGAAGAGTTTGTGAAAAATTGATTTTAATTCTTATTTAAAAGTTTGATAAAATTCAGCAATGAAGCCATTCAGTCCTGCTTCCTTATGGATAGTTTATTACCAATTTGATTTCTTCACTTGCTATAGATCTATTAGATTGTCTATTTCTTCTTAAGTCAGTTTATGTACTTTGTGTCCTTCTAGAAATCTATGCATTTCATCTAAGTTACTTAATTTATTCACATAGAGCTATTCATAGCATTTATTTATAATCGTTTAATTTCTGTAAAGTTGGTAATAATGTCCCTTCTCTTATTTCTGATCTATTTCTTATTTTGTTTTTTTAATTCTCATTTCTGATTCTAATAATTTGTATCTTCTCTTTTAATTACATGGTCAATTGCTAAAAGGTAATCAATTTTTTTATCATTTCAAAGAACTAGCTTTTGGTTTCACTGATTTTTTTCTATTGTTTTTCTTTTCTCTATTTCATTAATTTCTGCTCTAACCCCTATTATTTCTTCCATCTGCTTTTTAAGGTTTAGTTTGCTTTTCTTTCTTTCTTTTTTTCTTTTTTCTTTTTTCTTTTCTTTTAAAAGGAGGTCTTGGGAAGCGGCTGTGGCTCAATTGGTTGGGATCCCATTTACCATAGGGGAGGCCCCGGGTTCGATTCCTGGGGCCTTCTGGTGAAGGCAAGCCAGCCCGCGTGGTGCGATGAGCTGGTGCAGCAAGACGATGCAACAAAGGGAGACAAGCAGATTCAGAAAAACACACAGCAAATGGACACAGCAAGCACAAGCAGCAAGGGGGGAATAAATAAATAAATAAAAATAAATCTTAAAAAAAAAAAAAGGAGGTCTTAAGGTAGAAGTTTTGCTTATTGATTTGAGAACATCAATCTTTCTCAATATAAGCATTTACAGCTATAAATTTACCTCTAACCACGGTTTTAGCAGCATCCCACAGGTTTTTGTATGCTGTCTCTTCATTTTCATTTGTCTCAAAGTGTATTGAGATTTCCCTTTTGATTTCTTATTTGACTCTTTGGTTATTTGGGAATATATTGTTCAATTTCCACATATTTTTAGGTTTTCCATTTTTTTCTCCTTTTATTAAATCAATTTCATTCCATTTTGGTTGGAGAACATACATTGTATTGTTTATAACATTTTTAATTTATTGGTTTGTTTTATGGCCTTGCATAAGGTCTATTCTAGAGAATATTCCATGTGTACCTTAGTAGAATGTTTAATCTTTTGTTGTTGGATGGATTTTTCTATGGATGTCTATTAGGTCTATTTGATTTACAGTCTTGTTAAAGCTTTTTTTGTTTCTTGTTGATCATCTACCTAGTTTCTCTATCCATTAATGAAAGTGGGACGTTGAAATCCAACAGTTATTGTTGAATTGTCTATCATTCTGTCAGTTTTTGTTTCATGTGTTTTGGAGCTCTATTATTGGGTGCATACATGTTTATAATTGTTATAACTTCCTAATGGTTTGACTCTTTTATCAATATGAAATGTCCCTTTTTATATCTAGTAACACTTTTTGTTTTAAAACCTATTTTGTCTAATATTTGTATAGTCACTTCAGCTTTCTTGTGGTTGCTGTTTGCATGATATATCTTTTTCCATTCTTTTACTTTCAATCTATTTGTATATTTGAATCCAAAGTGTGTTTTCTGTAGACTGTATATAATTGTATCATATTTTTGTCTAGTCTGACCATCTGTGCCTTTTTATTGTATTGTTTAATCCATTCACATTTAATATTATTATTGATATAATTGGGTTAACTTGTTGTCTTCTATGTGTCTGATGTCTTTTTTGTCCTCCATTCCTCCTTTACCACTCTTTTTCATTAACTGAACATTTTCTAATGTAGCATTTTAATCTTTTAATTATTTTGGTGCTATATTTTTGAGTTATTTTTTAGTGGTTTCTCTATCATTTACCATATTCATCTTTAACTAGTCAGAATTAACTTCAGATTTATACTAGATGAATTCATTTTATATCTAAAAACATAACATGTATATAAGTATATTCCATTTTGCCCCCTTTTTGTCACTCTGAAAGGGTCATGGAAAGGAAACATCCTTCAGGAGTATGGATTTCAAGTTGAATCTTGAGGCAAGATAGAAGGATAGAACTGGGATGGTGACAGTTTCAGATTAATTCCTGGCACAGCTTTCTTTGGTGGCAGCAGCATCAGTGACCAGCGTCATCTGAGTAAAGGAGCAGTGGGTGACGTGGTGATATAAGCAGCAAAATCTATCAGCTGTTTCCTGGGTGCAGTGAATAAGGACCAGACTCTCATCATGTTCCATGTCCTTCCAGAGGCCTTGTTTCCATGCAAATGAAACTAAAATACTGGAGAAAAGAAGGTAGGTGGGTAAATCCTGACTTACTGAGGAAAACAATAGAATTAACCAAGTTCGCCATGTATTGCCTAATATTATACTTCTTCCATCAGAAAGGCTGATCCAAATATAGGTTCAGTTATTGAGAAAACAAAGAAAACATCCACTCCAAACTTTGTGACTTGACAATTCAGACCTGTAATTAGAAGTCATGGCATCTGTCTAGATGGGGGCATGGTCTAAAAGGGAGAGAACAGGGAACCTAGGTTACTTATATTTCCTTCTCTATGCTTCTTTATATATCTTCTTAACTTTCTACAACAAATACATATTGCTTTTTTATCAGAAAAAATGTAAACATTACTTTAGAAGAATATCATCAAGGTAAATATGAAAGGGCAGTATTCAGCACCCAGGACTGTATAGTACTGGCATTAACTTGTACTATACAGTTACTGTGTTTTTAATTGATTTTTTAAATTGCTTTTTAATTTTAAAGAAACTTTAGGTTACATAAATGTTACATAAAAATATAGGAGATTCAGTTGAGTGGATGTGGCTGAAGCGGTTGAGCTCCCTTCTCTCACATGGGAGGTCCTGGGTTCAGTTCCCAGTGCCTACTGAAAAAAACAAAACCCAAACCAAAACAAAACAAAAACACCACAAGTAAACAAATGAAAAAACCAACTCAGGGAAGCTGATGTGGCTCAGTGGTTGAGCGCCACCTTCCCACATACGAGGTCCTGTTTTCACTCCCCAGCCCCTGGTACCTAAAATATATGTATATAAGGGATTTCCATATGCCCCCCCTCCTCCCACACTTTCCCACATCAACAACAAATTGTACATTTGTTACAATTGATGAACACATATTAAAGCATTGCTACTAACCATGGACTATAGTTTACATTATAGTTTACACTCTGCCCCCACACAATTTTATAGGTTATAAAAAAATGTCTAATGGCTTGTATCTGTCATTGAAATGTCATGCAGGAAAATTGCAATGTCCCGAGAATGCCCCATATTACATCTATTCTTCCCTGTCCCTCCCCTCAGAACCTCTGGTGGCCACTGCCTTTATATCAATGATAAAATTTCTTCCATTGCTAGAATAATAATAAGCCTATAATAAAATAATAACAAATCTACTTTAGTCCATTGTTTATTCCCCAATCCTGAGGATTTGGGGATGGTGATGCCCACTCTGTTTCTAATTGAGAGGGAGCTTAGATCCTATGGTGCAGAGGAATAGAACTATTTTGCTTGCATTTGCAGATGCTTTTGTTCCTTAGGATGGTGTATTAGTCAGCCAAAGGGGTGCTAATGTGAATTACCAAAAATGGGTTGGTCTTTATAAAGGGTATTTATTTGGGGTAGAAGTCCACAGATACTAGGCCATAAAGCATTAAGTTTCTTCTCTCACCAAAGTCCATTGTCACGTGTTGGAGCACAACAGCTGCCGACGTTTGCCAGGGTTCAGGCTTCTTGGGTTCCTTTCTTCCTGGGGCTGCATTTCCCTCTGGGCTCAGATCCTCTGTTTCTTCCACAAGGCCAGCTGTAGACTATCAGGCGAATGGCTCACTTCTCTTCTTCTGGGGCCTTCTCACCAACATCAAAACTCCAACATCAAAACTGCTTCTCAAAAACTGCTCCCTCTGTCCTTTGCCTTGCCTTTTATATTTGATTCCCTACCCACCAATGGGTGGGGCTCAACACCCTACTGACATGGCCCAGTCAATGCCCTAATCATAGCTTAATCGTGCCCAGATTAACAGATCAGTTTACAAGCATGATCCAATTATATTTTTGGAATTCATAATTACATCAAATTACCAAACAGCTACAGATGGTCATTGTCCATCATCATCTCCTTTTTAGTTGTCCTGAGTGAGTCCAATGAACTGCAGAGTAAGTGTTACAACTCTGCTGAGATTCAGGGCTCAACTGGCACATGAATGGACCAAAGACTTAAGTCTCTAGGACATATATTAAACAACTATAGTGCTAATTATAGGTGCAAATAAAAGGGGTTACTGTTAATTCAATTTATCCTAATAGAAATGGTAACTGATTAAAACACTTAGTTGACTTGGCCTTGTTTATATTGTTCTCAGCTAATGATATCAACTTATAAAACAGTGAATTCTTAAGACTTTTCACAAACTCCTAATAATAAGAAAAATAAAAATCCTGCCTACTGACCATATATATCAATGGCAGTTGTGAAGGCTACTGAGCTCAGACTTATTCATAATCTCAAATATGTTCTCATATAGATCTCATGACACTGGGCAAGAAGCAACTCAGTAGTAATCACATAACTTCTTTAGTTAGGTAAAGAGATACTTAAAAGGGTTACATAGGAAATGTTATGACCTTCACTTTGGTGAGCAGCAGGGATAGGCGATCTCTGTTTTCAGCTCTACGTCAAGCAGGAAATGTCTCTTCCTACCAAAGCAAAGGTGTTAAACCCCCTTTCCATTGCCACGGTGTGTGGAAAGCCAGGTTCAGCACCCCACTGAGAGATGACAGTGGCCACAGCAGAGGGGACTGGTCAATACAGGACAGAGAGCTCATTGGGAGATGCTGAGCAGCCACTGTCATTCTGAGCATGGAGGCAGGCTTCAGAGCCACCTTCCATGGTGGTCAGCTAATGCAGACTTATTACCTAAGGTGTGTGTTTTCAGAAAGTGAGCCATCAAAGACGAGAATGGAGAGAGAAAAATGAAGATCCTGAGGCAGTGCTTTAGTGTGTGACAAGAGCAGCAAGGGAATAAGCACAGAAGGGGCTCAAATGCCGTCAGCACACTCCCCAACTGGTCCTGCCAGGGAGCTGGAAACAACCCAGGACTGAGAAACTACAAAGAACATAGATGGATTTGTTGATGCAGAACAAGAATTTCAGGGTATTACTAATATTATTGATATGATTTAAAAATAAGGTACAAATTGGACCCAAAAGAGCTATCATTCTTTTCTTTCTGAGTACATGCCCAGTGGGTGCACTTTACATGCCTTGAGTCCATTTAGTTCTCACAGCAGCAACACGAGGCAGGTACTACTCTTCTCCTCCCTTGGAGAATTGCTGTTTCAGAAAGGCAAACTGATTTGCTTAGGATCCCACAGTGAACAGTTGACAGAGTGGGAGTCAGACCCGGACATTTGAGGCCATGGGCTGAGTCCTTGATGCTTCCATCTGCTGCCTTTCCCACCTGATCGAATATCAGTCTCAGATGTTTTGTGGGGAGGAACTGGAAACTCATCAAAATGTGCTCTATATTGCTTAGAGTTTAAAGTCGCTGACTGGTAGAGAAAGCTTTAGAGTGTAAGTTCAGCATCTTCTACAGGTTTTTGTCAAGTGCATAAAGTTATCTAGGTAAAGCACACTTTCAGGTACTAATATCTGTGGATGCCTGGACCGGATGGACTGTGGTGAGTATTAGATTGAGATTCTGGTGCCTAAATTGAGCTGCAGAGGTTATTGAGGTCACTGTCAGAACTGTCTTAGCGAGGTTCATTTCTCTGGGGAAGCCACATTTCACAGTTACACAGCTTAAAACGTTACCCTAGGGATTCTTAACCTCCCTGATTGAAAGGTTGTACAGTAAATAATTTTGTTTTGGAAATCAAATAAAATTCACCAACATTTGGAAACAGATACATGTGTAGAGGGTAATAGGGCAATAAAATATGAAAGCAAAATGTGAAAATGCTTTTCGTATTTCACTTGAAAACCCCATTTGCTTGGAAATCAGTGAGTATTTTTGCAAGAATGAGAATATGTCTAGCATTTTTAATATGGCATATTCCTCACTGGCTGAGCTGGAGGCATAAAAAGCACAGTTTTTAATAATTGAGGCCTAGTCATTTCTTTCTCCTTCTGTGAGGAAAAGATGAAAGAAATGCAAGATAAATAAACCTGTTCTAATCTAAATAGGTCTGACACCATGGGAGATTTTGTAAATACCCGGGGTTTACTTTTAAACATATACTTCTGCCTGACCACAGCTTTTTCATGTCAGATTAATATTAATGTTTGACACATCAGATTATTAGATAGTCATACAGTTGATTTCTTTAGCTACAATGGCTCATTTCTTCTATTCAGTAAATATTTATTGAAAGACTTGCATGCACTGAGCTCTCTTCTGCTTCTGGGAATATAGTTGGTAAAAGACAGATGAAGTCTCTATTCTCTTGGAATGTACACTCAGGGAGAAAGGTAGACAGCATTCAAAACTCAAAAAGATGATTTCAGAGTGATGAGGGCTCTGAAGTGAATAATGTAGAGTGCTGTGACAGAGAAGGACTTGGGAGCTCTTTGGACAGGCAGTCGGGGAAGACCCACGTGCAGGAGAGAGAGTGAAAGAATTTCCCAGCCAGAGGGAACTCTGCAAAAAAGCAAAAGCTGCCAGTCATGAACCAAGTGCCAAGATCCAGGTTGTTTCTGAGGGTGACAGCACAAATCCCAGATGCTTTATCTGGACAACATAATCGAGACTGCCTAGCACACTCCCTTCTGCTGGCCATGCCCCGATTCCAAATGGGTTAGCTGCACACGGTTGGCAAGACTGGTTTTTAACTAAATGCCAATACGGTGGAAGCAACAGAATTTACATTCTTGCATATTAAACAGGGGACTGGAGAAGCTTAGACATACAGCTGTGGCCAGTTTGACAGTTAGTATGCTAATTCCATTAACTATGGATTAAAAATTAATCCTAGATTGAAACCCTGAAAGAGAAAGAATACTCTGAAGATGCCGCGGGCCCCGGCTTCTTGTTAGCACTTGTTACGCCGTGCACGGGCTGGATGCTGCCTGCTCTGGGTGGGTCTGTATTGAAGGGCCACTCTTCTGGGTGTTTATACCGCACACACATTCCAGCTCCACTCACCCAAGCCAGTTATGCCACCTCATTGCTCACGTGGTTTTGCTATGGAGCTGATTGCGTAAGTGTGGTTGTTTCTGTGGTTTTGTTTTTTACAGGTTCGGGAGAAGTACAGATGATGCAAAAGGTTACAGGGCGGTTTATCTTTCCAGATAGAGAGCAAAGTAAAAATCCTTTAGAATGCTGGTGCTTAGCAAACTGAAGTTGTATGTTTAGTTTGCCTTTCCATTTAAAAACAAAACAAACAAAACAACAAATAAAAACTTAAAAATAAAATCAAGACTTAGTCAGTATGATACTCTCGAGCCTATGGAGAAAACAAACCAACAGGCAAAAACATCCTTCAATTATGCCTTCTGCACTTTTCTCTATTTTTTTTTAATTTATTTACCTACTTTATTTTAGAACAGTTTTAGGTTTACAGAAAGATTGAGCAGAAAAGACAGAGTTCCCATAAACCTCTCTCTCTGGTGCACAGTTTGCCCTATAACTAACATCTTGCATTGGAGTGGTACATTCGTTACAAGCAATGAACCAATATTGATACATTATTATTAACTAAAGTCCATAGTTTGCTTTAGGGTTCAATCTGGACTGTAAAGTTCTATGGATCTTGACAGATGCATAGTATCATGTGTCCATCATTACAATATCAGACAGAATAGTTCCACTGTCCTAAACATTTCCTGTGCTTCACCTCTTCACCCTTCCTCCCCACCAAACCCCTGGCAACCACTGGTCATTTTTTCTCTATATATAGTTTTTTCTTTTTCCAGAATGTCATATAGTTGGAATCATACAGTACGTAGCCCTTTCAGACTGGCTTCTGTCACTTAGCAATATACATTTAAGGCTCATCCCTGTCCTTTTGTGGCTTGATAGTTCAGTTCTTTTTGTGGCTGAATAACATTCCGTTGCATCACAGATGGTTTATCTATTCACCTATTTAGGGATATCTTGGTTGCTTCCAGGTTTTGAAAATGATCAATAAGCTGCTATAAACAATCATGTGGAAATTTTTTGTGTGGACATGCATTTTCAGCTCATTGTGGTAAATGGCTAGAAGCATGATTGCTAGATCATACGGTAAGACTATGTTTTGTTTTGTAAGAAACTGCTAGACTATCTTCCAAAGTGGCTGGACCATTTTGCATTCCTATCAGCAATGGATGAGAGTTCCTTTTGTTCACAACCTCACCATCATTTGGTGTTGTCAGTTTTTAATTTTTAAAATTAAAAAAAAATTTTGGCCTTCTAATAGGAGCATAGTGGTACCACATTGTTATTTTAATTTCCAACCCCCTAATGACATATGATACTGAATATATTTTCATGTACTTATTTATTTTCTGTATATCTTCTTGGTGAGGTGTCAGTTCAGATCTTTCTCCCATTTTTTCTAATTGGGTTGTTTATTTTCTGATTGTTGAGTCTTAAGAGTTCTTTACATAATTTCAGTACAAATCTTTATTAGATGTGGGTTTTGCAAATGTCTCCAATTCTGTGGCTTGTCTTTTCATTCTCTTAAAAGTGCCTTTCATGGAACAGAAGTTTCTCATTTTACTGAAATTCCAACTTACCATTTTTACAGGGATTAATTTGCTTTTGATGTTTTGTCTAAAAACTCATTGCCAAGTTGTATAGTTTAAAAACTTTATAGTTTTGCATTTTTACATTTAGGTCTAAGATCTACTTTGAGTTAATCTTTGCAGAATGTGTGAGGTCTGTTTCTAGATTCTTTTTTTTTTTTTTTTTTTTTTTTTGGTATGCAGATGACTAGTTGTCCAACACCATTTGTTGAGAAGACTATCCTTTCTCCATTGACTGCCTTTGCTGTTTTTGTCAAAGATCAGCAAACTATGTTTGTATGGGTCTGTTTCTGGGCTTTCAATTATGTTTCACTGATCTATGTGTCTATTATTTTGTCAATATCATACTGTCTTGATTCCTGTAGCTTTATAGTAAGTCTTGAAGTCTGGTGGTGTCAGTTCTCCAACTTTGTTTTTCTTTGTATTGTGTTGGCTTACCTGGGTCTTTTGACTTCCCAAATTACTTTAGAAACAGTTTGTCAATATCCACAAAATAACTTGCTGGGATTTTGACTGGGATTGCATTGAATTGATAGATTAAGTTGGGAAGAAGTGACATCTTAACAATATTGAAGCTTCTTATCCATAAGCACGGAATATCTCTCCATTTATTTAGATCTTCTTTGATTTCTTTCATCAGAGTTTGTAGTTTTTCTTATGTAGATCTTGTACATATTTTATTAGACATATACCAAAGTACTTCATATTTTTTGGTGCCAATGTAAATGATATTGTGCTTTTAATTTCAAATTCTAATAGTTTATTGCTGGTATATAGTAAAGCAACTGACTTTCAGATAATAACCTTGTTATAATGTCTTATTTGTTCCAGGAATTTTTTGGTTAATTTCTTTGGGATTTTTAAGATTAATAATCATGCCATCTTTGTACTGAAATAGTTTTATTTCTTCCTTCCCAATTTATATTTACCTTTTTTTCCCCTTTTCTTGTTTTATTGCAATAGCAAGGACTTCCAGAATGATGCTAAATAGTAGTACTGAAAGGAGGTATCCTTTCCTTGCTCAATCTTAGGAGGAGAGCAATGAGTGTGATATTGGCTGTAGGTGTTTAATAGACACTGTTTATCAAGTTGAGAAAGTTCTCCTCTATTCCTATTTTGCTGAGACTTTTTCTTTTTTCTTTCTTTCTTTCTTTTTTTTTTATCATGAATGGGTGTTGGATTCTGTCAAATGCTTTTTCTGTATCCATTGTTATGATCATCTGATTTTTGTTCTTTAGCCTGTTGATGTGTGAGGTTACATTAACTGATTTCCAATTAATTTTTTTTTTTTTAATAGAAACCAATGTTTATTTTCTGACACCCTCATTTCCACTTCCTGTGGAGCAGCTCAGGACCACTCGGTGGTGGTTCCCACCCACTCGGTGGGCTGAGCAGTGGGAGCTGCAGACCAGTCTTCAGTTGTAGGCTGAGCACTCCAGTCTTCAGTAGGGAACTGCTGAATGGGCACGGAGGGCACCTGCATGCCTTCAGACCAGTCTGTGACCTCGGGCTGAGTAGCAGTGAATTCAGGAGCAGGAGCCGTCCATTCACCCTGAAACTCCTCCTTGGTCATAGCCTTCTTGGCAGCGGCCTGCTCTTCCTTTTCAATCTCCTCAGGATTCCTGTAGAAGTAGAGGTCAGGCATGACCTCCCATGGGTGCTCACGGGAGATAGTGCCACGCATGCGCAGGACTTCCCGGGCCAGCATCCACCACATTAGACCCACCGAGTGTGCTCCCTTTTTTAGCATCTTATAGCAGGTTTCATCAAGTTGGTCTGAAAACAGAAAGACCAAATAATACCTAAGAGGCCTGTAGAGAGCAAGAAATGTGGAGAAAGGCGAAAAGTACACAAGAAACATCCTTACTGGTCATTTTTCAAACATTTCAATCTTTCCCCAAGGCTCTCTTATACATTCAAATCAAACTTGTGGCAAGGATTACTATGAAACCCACTCATTGGGTCAAAGACCCTTGTGGTGTCAGCGAAAAACTTGCCCATCGTGTAGCACACTACCTACACTTGAGAGCTCACCGGCCAGCCAGTGGCCTTAGCCCCAAGCTCTAACAATGTGCACTGATTTCCAAATGTTGAACCAGCCTGTCATACCTGGAATAAATTCCAGTTGATCATGGTATATAATTCTCTTTATATATTGTTTCATTTTAATTGCCAATATTTTATTGAGGACTTTTGCATACATGTTCATGAGAGTATTGGCCTATAGTTTTCCTTTGTTGTAATGTCTTTATCTGGGTTTGGTATTAGGATTATGCTGACCTCATAGAATGAATTAGGAAGTGTTCCCTCTAATTCTATTTTATGGAAGAGATTGTAGAGAATTGGTATCATTTCTTCCTTGTCTGTTTGGTAGAATTAACCTGTGAAACCATCAGGGCCTGGTGCTTTCTGTTTTGGAAGGTTATTAATTATTGACTTAATTTCTTTAATAGATATAGACCTATTCAGATTATCTATTTCTTGTATGAGTTTTGGTAGATTATATCCATTTCACCTAAGTTATCAAATTTGTGGGCACAGAGTTGTTCATAATATTATTTTATCATCATTTTAATGTTCATGAGATCAGTATTGATGATGCTTTTTTTCATTTCTGCTATTAGTAATTTATGTCTTCTTTTTTTTTTTTCTTGTTTAGCAGGACTAGAGTTCTATCGATTTTATTTTCAAAGAACCAGCTTTTAGTTTTTTAATTTATTCTATTTTTTTTTTTATTTTCAATTTCATTAATTTCTGTTCTAGTTATATACTTTTCTCTTCTGCTTGCTTTAGGTTTATATTGCTCTTCTTTCTCTAGTTTCCTAAGGTGGAACCTTAGATTATTGATTTGTTATCCTTCTTCCTTTCTAACATATGCATTTAGTGCTATGCATTTCCCTCTAAGCACAGCTTTTGCTGCCATTCCACAAATTTTGACCTTGACCCATGTATTATTTAGCAGTGTGTAATTTAATCTCCAAATAATTTAGTATTTTCAAGCTGTCTTTCTGTTATTGATTTTCTTGTTTAATGCCATTGTGGTCTGAAAGCATACTTTGCATATTTTCTATTATTTTCAATTTGTTAAGGTGTGTTTTATGGCCCTGGATGTCATCTATCTTGGTGAATGTTCCATGTGAGCTTGAGAAGAATGAATATTCTGTTGTTGGATGAAGTATTTTTATAAATATCAGTTAGGTCCAGTTGATTGATGGTGCTTTTCAGATCAATTTTAACTATACTGATTGTCTGCCTGCTGGATTTGTCAATTACTTATAGAAAGGTGTTGAATTCTCCAGCTATAATGGTGGATTTGTTTATTACTCCTTGCAGGTCTATCAGTTTTTGCCTCATGTGTTTGGAACTCTGTTGTGAGGCGCATATACATTAGTGCTCAGTATGTCTTCTTGAAGAATTGACCTCTTTATCATTATGTAATGACCCTTTTTTACAGTTACTCCATCTTTCTTTTGATTAGTGTCAGCATGGTATCTCTTTTTCCATCCCATTATTTTTAATCTTTTTGTGTCTTTATATTTAAAGTGGATTTCTTGTAGACAACATATAGTGGAGTCTTGTTTTATTTTTTTTATCCACTCTTACAGTCTCTGTCTTTTAATTGGTATCATTAGACCATTAACATTTAAAATATTGATATCATTGGATTAATATCTAGCATATTTGCAACAGTTTTCTATTTCTTTCCCTTTTTTATTGTTTCTTTTTTTTTGTCTCCACTCTTTACCTGCCTTCACTGAGTTGAACTGAGCACTTCATATGATTCAATTTTATCTCCTATTTTAGCACATCAGTAATATTTCTTTGTAAAAATTTTTAGTGGTTGCCCTAGAGTTTACAATATTCATTTCAACTAATCTAAGTTCACTTTCAAATAGTGCTATGCTGTTTTGTGGGTAGTTTAGGTACGTTATAATAGAGCATTCCTAATTCTCCCTCCCATCCATTATTACATTGCTGTCATTTATTTAATTTATCCATAAGCTATAATCACCCAATACATGGTTGCTATTATTATTTTGAACAAATTATCTGTTAGATCCATTAAGGATAAGAAAAAAAAAGTTTTATTTTTCCTTCATTTATTCTTTCTCTAATGCTCTTCCTTTCTTTATGTAGATATAACTTTTTGACCTATATTATTTTCCTTCCTTCTGAAGAAGTCCTTTTAACATTTCTTGCAAGGCAGGTCTACTAGCAACACATTACCTCAATTTTTGTTTGTCTGAGAAAGTCTTTATTTTTTCCTTACTTTTGAAGGATAATTTTACTGGCTACATAACTCAGTGGTATTTTTTTTCCCCCAATACTTTAAATATTTCATTCACTCTGTATCTACTTACATGGTTTGTGAAGAGAAGTCCTATATAATTCTTACAGTTAATGTATCTGTCCGCTCCCACCCCACTCCACCCCCCGCCGGCTTTTGCATTTCTTGGCTATTCTGTTCTTTTATTGTTATTATTTTTTTTCTCTTTGTTTTTCAATTTGAAAAGTTTCTATTGATATTTTCCTCAAGCTCACTGACTCTTTCCTCAGTATTATCTCCAATCTACTGGTGAGCCAATATCAAAGGTATTATTCATTGCTGTTACAGTGTTTTTGATTTCTGGCATTTTCTTTTGATTCTTTCTTAGATTTTTATCTCTCTGCTTACACTGTCCATCTTTTCTTGCATGTTACCCACTGTTACCATTAGAGACTGGTGTGTCTCCAGTGGAGGGTTTCTACTCCTGGGCTTCTCCTTCTGAAAGTTTGTGGCTCTCTATCTACTCCTCTCTCCAATTTTAAGGGCAATGTTTTGCCCTATACCCTCAATTCTCTGATGGATATTTAAAAAGTTGTTGTTTTCAGTTTGTTCAATTTTTTTCTTATTGTGAGGATGGGATGACAATTTCCAAGTTCTTCACAGGTTGGTGTGGAAGCCAGAAGTTCTCTACCTTCTGACAGTATGCCTTAGCTGTGCTTTTCCTGAAGCCTGAGAATATTTTGTAGCAATTATGATGCAAGAAAAAACCATATATCTTCAATTCATAGTAACTTGTGGGAAAAGAGAAATATTATTAAGAGCTTATAACTCAGCAAACATAAACGATCTAGGCTGTAAATATGTTGGTAAATTCGTATTTTTCTTGTTTTTTAAACAAATCAATTTTGTTGATACATATTAATAAAGCATAAATCCATCCAAAGTGAACAATCAATGGTATTCAGTGTAATGTAATCACATATTTGTGCATTCATCACTTCAATCATTCTTAGAGCATTTTCATTATTTCAATAATAATAATAAACAAAAACCAAACAAAACTCATCATCTTTCAGTCTCTCTATGCCTCCCCTGCTGTACATAGTTGCTATTCTTTTTCCTTCTCTCTAGTATATTTATATTTTGTAAAAACAGTCTTATATATGCAATATCACCTATATTCGTGTTTTACATGAGGTTTTACTACCTTATACAGTCCCATGTTACAGTCATTTCCACTCCAGAAACTAGTTCATAGGTAAAATTCAAGAATATTTAAAAATACCTCCTGATAAGGCTAATAATTAAAGGGGAATCTTTGTGGATCTAAATTAGTTTCCAACCTCAAAACCCTCCTTTTAATTCTAAGAGAAATTAGCATTTAGTGAGAGATGGTGTCCTGTATGGGTCTTCCTCTTTCTCTTTTATCTCTTGATGGCAAATTCTATCTCAAGGAGCAAGATAAATCTTTCCTTTTCTCTTTAACTGCAGAATAGTTGTTTTTAAGGAAAATAAAACTTAGTTAGTGTATTAGTCAGCCAAAGGGGTGCTAATGTAAAATACCAAAAATGGATTGGTCTTTATAAAGGGTATTTATTTGGGGTAGACGTCCACAGATACCAGGCCATAAAGTGTTAAGTTTCTTCTCTCACTACAGTCCATTGCCACGTGTTAGAGCAAGACAGCTGCCAGCGTTCGCCAGGGTTCAGGCTTCTGGGGTTCCTCTCTTCCCGGGGCTGCGTTTCTCTCCGGGCTTAGCTCCTGTTTCCTCCACAAGGTCAGCTGTAGATGATCAGGCGAACGGCTTGCTTCTCTTCTCCTGGGGCCTTTTCCCAACATCAAAACTGCTTCTCAAAAGACTGCTTCAACTGTCCTTTGCCTTGCCTTTTATATTCAATTCCCCACCCACCAAGGGGTGGGGGGCTCAATGCCCTAATCCTAACCTAATCATGCCCAGATTAACAGATCAGTTTACAAGCATGATTCAATTATATTTTTGGAATTCATAATTACATCAAACTACCACAGTTAGAAATGATAATTTCCACTATTAAATTATAGAATAGGAAGATGGGTTGCTAATTTATAGTGATCCCCAATCCCATGTAAGCATTAGGGTCTCCTAAATTTGTGTTTCTCAAACTACAACATGTATGTGAATGACCTGGGATCTTATTAACGTACAGGTTTTTATTCAGGTCTGGGGTGGGGCTTGGGACTCTGCATTTCTACCAAACTCCCAGTTGGTGTCCCAGCTGGTGGTCTGCTGACTGCAATCTGAGGACCAGGAGAGAGAGCTTTTAAAAATTGCCTGTAGGAGGCCAAGCCTCCAGGATTCTGATTCATTATATCTAGTCAGGAATCTGCATATTAACAGAAACAATACCTGATGATAATGCAGGTAATCCACAGACTGCAGTTCCATCTAGCTCAGGGGTTCTTTACCTTTTTTGTTCCGTGGACCCCTTTGCCAGTCAGGTAAAAACCACAGACCCCTTACTAAGTCCACACTATACTGTGTAGTAATGAATAAATATATCACACTGGCCCCAACACATGCCCAAAAGAATAATGTTTTCTTTTTAATTTAAATTCAAGCTCATTGATCCCTTGTTAAGAACCCCTGGTCTAGCTGGAAGGCAGTGAGTGTCAGTTCTCACTGGGAATTAGAATCCCCTGCCAATCACTGAGGATGCCATTTCTGAATGTCCAGATGTTTAAAAATCTTTGCAGCTGATGTGGACTTTAAGAACCTTTATTCCAGGAGCCCAAGAAGGGACTTCTGTTATTGTATGAACTAAATGAAATTATGTGGGACTTTTCAGTGTGTACACAATCTTAGGGCTGATGGTTTCTAGCTATCAATTAATGTTTAAAGGAGCTAATAGCCCCTAAAATAATAAAACCCACTGATTGAAAAAAGTCTAGATTAGAGAAAGATAATTTTCTTTACAAAAGGATACTTAATAAAATATTATACAATAACTTCTTAAGTTGCTGAGCTCAAGTATATTTAATATGAGATAGTTAATATAATCTAAAAGGCCATTGATTGTAAAATATAACAATATTTAATGTACTACTAAGAAATAAGAAATTTTGCCAATTAAACATTGATGTACCATGTATAATAATGTGAATTCTGAATTTAACTATGTCAAAGTTCCTGAACAAGTAAGGTCTGGAATTAATATACTATTCAGTTATTGAAATTCTCTGTACATAGAACTATTCAGGAATACACAGATTATCTAAATGGAGTTCATATTGTTCTATATCTTATTAATTTGTTTTCATTGTAGTGTTACTAATATGGATGATGTATAGTCAAATTGAAAACAGTTCTAATTCTGCACTGAGAAAAGAAGTAGTAGATATCAGAACCTCCTCCATTCTGTTCTATTTAATTATTAAACTTAATCTGTGAGAGATTTAGAGTTTAATTTTAAAGACCTGAATTCTTAGAGTTTTATTAAAAAACATTTGAAATATATGTACTGTATTAGTCAGCTAAAGGGGTGCTAATGCAAAATACCAGAAATCTGTTGGCTTTTTTTTTTTTTTTTTTTTTTTTACCGGGAGGTACCAGGGATCGAACCCCGGTCTCTCCATATGGTAGATGGACGCCGAACCTCTTGAGCCACATCTGTTTCCCTGTTGGCTTTTATAAAGGGTATTTATTTGGGATAGAAGCTTACAGTTGTCAGGCCATAAAGCATGAGTTACTTCCCTCACCAAAGTCTATTGCCACATGTTGGGGCAAGATGGCTGCCAATGTCTGCCAAGACTTCAGGCTTCCTGGGTTCCTCTCTTCCCATGGCTCCATTTCTCTTGGGGCTCAGCTGCTGTGCTCTCTCCACAAGGCCAGCTGTAGACTCTCGGGTGAATGGCTATGTCTATCAACCTGAGTCTTCTGCTGCGTCTAAAGAGCCATCTCTATTCTCTGTGTTCTTCTTCTGTGTGTTCACTTCCCTGGCTCCAGCTCAAAACTCAAAACTCCCTTCTTTGCGGTGTAGTTTCTCTGTGAGTCCCTGCCCACCAAGGGGACAGGGATTCCACATCCTACTGACATGGCCCAATCAAAACCTTAATCAATAATATCAAACCGCTACATGTACTATTGTATTTCTTAATTCACAAACCATGTTGACAACTAAAACAAAATAAAAGATACCTCTAAGATCTATTGCTTTTTTATTTCCACTCTTCCTGCAATCTGGACCCTAATTCTGTTTAATGTTAGTGATGACAGTGGAGTGGATCTAATTTTCTAAGTTATCCAGTTGGACCTAGAGGGCGAGTCTGACCTGAATAAAGACCAGAAGTTCTTGATTAAGAGGGCAAAATTATTAATGCTCCCAGAAGAGTTTTGCAGTATTCACTAGCAGGTTTTTCTACCTAAAATCAAATTATAATGATTTGTAAAATTATTCACCAATAGCTTCATCTACTTTGTAAATAGAAAATCATGTCAATTTTTCATAAATATAAAATAGAAAAAATACTTTGAAAATGTACAACTATGGAATGCTGAAAATCCTTGATTTATTCTCTGCTTTCAGTTTCTGAATGAATATCTTGCAGAATATGTACAGTGCAAAATAAAATATTCCATTTTTTAAAGAAAAGTATCTTACTTCTTATCTATTTATAATGTTATTTATTGGAGAGGAGTTGTTCAAAGATTATATACTTGTCTACCTCAAGAGGATCAATTTTTTAAAATGTACTGAATTAAAGGCAGTTTAGTAAGATGGATAGTTACAAATCAATCTCTTTTTTAATAGAAGGAATGCCCATTTCTGAAATTCTAATGTAAAAGAGTCCTTTTATAGCATCAGCAAAAATTATAAAGTGCCCAAGAACAAATACAAGTAGAGATATAAAGGACCTATAAGATTCAAAACTACAAAATGCTAATGTAGAGATTATAACAATACTTGAATAATTTTAAAAACATGCAATGTCTGTAAATAAGAATGCTATCATAAAATATCCAGTTTCTCTAAATTAATCAGATACCAATAAATTTGTTTTGAATATTTCTGACAAAATACTACTAAAATTATTTTAATTGAATCTAAAATTAAAGTTTCTAAAGTGGCTAACACAAATGTTTTGGTGAAAAAAGGAGTAATCGATGTGGATTTACTCATCAAGATTTAAAATTGTTATCAAGCTAATACAAATTAAATCACTAAGGCACTGGTATGGAAATAGACATGAATCAATGGAACAGAATGTTTAGGGTTGAACTCAAGCATTTTGGAAGAATTTTATCTCTAACAAACATTTCAAATGGGTACAATAAAGATGAACTATTCAGTGAAAGGTAGCAGCTCTTATGAAAAAAAATAAAGGTAGGTTTTCTCCCTCATACCTTTATGCTAAAATATATTCCAGATGTAATAAATATTTAAGTGTAAAAACAGAAACAATATAGTTACCAAAAGAAATTATAGGTGAATATTTTAAAATCTTGGGTTAGAAAGAAGGTCTCCTAAAGTAGGTCACCATAGCAGAATTGAGGAAGGAAAACATTGCTAGATTGAACCACATGCATTTGTAATCTTTGTATGTCAAGATTAGTATGAAAGGATAAACAATAAATAATAAACAAATATTGCAGCATATATAATAGATGAAATATATCTTTAGTTTATAAGGAGGTATTACAAATCAATAATTAAAAGGGAAGCACCTAAACAAAAATGATGAGTGATGGGAACAGAGAAAACATAAAAAAGGAAATGGAAATGCAGAACAAACAAACCCAAATAAAAATAAAGTTTATTATTACAAAAAAAGTAACCAAATAAGTTGAAATTGAAGAAGGAGACATTGTATATAATAGCTATGGCTGTGTAACAAGATTTCCTTAAAGGCAGGGGCTTAACACAAGAATAACTTCCTCTCATCACTTACATGTCTTCGGTTGGCTGCTTTACGGTCACTTACCTGGGCTTGCTCTTGTTTCTGTGTGTAGACTGGGGGACTCTCTCTACACTGGCATGGTTTAGCTGGGGCAGTTCTGCTCCGCATGTGTTCCAAACTCAGGCAGGACACCATGCATGTCTTAGTTATACATGGAAGTATTGGGCTAGCCCAAGCATGTCCTCATGGCAATGGCAAAATTAAAATTTGTTTGTAGGAATGCAAGAGTGCAAAGCCACTGGACAGTGTTTTCAGGTCTCTCCTGTGTCACATCTGTCAACATCCTGCTGGCCAACGCAAATAACGTGACCAATGTCAGGATCAAGGGGCAAAGAAATATATTTTGTCTCTTAAAAAGAGGAACTGCAAAGTCACATGGGCAAACGACTAGGATACAGCGAGGAGCGAAGATTTGGGGCCATTAATACAATCTACTAGGTACAATCTTTTGCACATAAGATTAGTAGACATTCTTTTAAAAGCTTATAATAAGCATTGTTTACAAGCGGGTGGGGTAATGGGTTCTCCCACACAGCTGCTTGTGGGAGTGCAAATGGATAATGAGTTATTTGGTGGGGAAATTTGAGAGTATGTTTTTAAAAATCCTTTTAAAGGTACATGTTCTTGACCCAAGAGGTCCATTTTTAAGAATTTACTCCAGGAAAAAAATATCACCTATATGTGCAAAGTTATATAAGTAACAACCAGGCTAATGCCGTGCCAGTTGCTCATGTAAGGTTACTGGCTGTTATTTGTGGTTTTTTTTTGTTTTGTTTGTGTGTGTGTTTTGTTTTGTAGTAGGCAACAGTTTTGATTGATTGATAGATGCTCTGGACTTTTACATATTTTAAATATCACCTCTGAATGAAAAGATGTTAATCACTGAATTTTTAAAATAATAAACTCTTGGAAATGCTCTAAGTTTTACTCACATAAAACCTGCTGAAAGAACAGGTTGACAAATCACACAATGGGTTACTAGAAGGCCATTAAGAGGAGGCTTATTTATATGTATTGTCATGAAAGAAATCCCTGCTATGTTGAGTAAGTGGAGAAGTAGAGGCTCCTATCAATAATATATATGGTTATATGTGCATTAAATGCATGAAAAGTTATTCATTTAGGTAATTTCTAAGTACAGGATTATGGGTGATTTTATTTTCTTATATGCTTTTGTATATATTCTATTTGTAGTTTCAGTTAACATGATTATTTATAACCATAAAAAGACTAAAAATCTTTCTCTATTTTTAAAAATTGATTATAAATTGATAAATGATGAGAAAATGATGATGATTAGCTTGGGAGAGAATATAGGGGTAATAATACTTTATGTTATGGAGTCAAAATGAACAAACAGCTACAGCTCTTAAAAAGGAAAGCCTTGTCCAGGAATATCACAGATGATAGCCTGTTCCCATTTGAGCTAAGGGATATGACTCAATAAAATTAATAGGGGAAGCTCAATGTTTATAAAACGGAATGCTAGTAAGGAAAAGCATAGATACTGTTATACTGTTTATATGCACACACACATTCAGCCATGTTTCCACAAAAGTAGTGCATGCTTGGTTTTCTACAAGGAGGAAATATTTCAAGGCATATGGTGAGGTCATTACAGAGGTAGAGAAGGCCAATTTGGGGAGGATTCCACAGCTGTTATGTTTTCTTTCAGGCTTAAAATAAAAAAGTGAGTTTGATCTGATGAATGGAGCATTGAAAAAAGTAAAAAAAAAAAAATCCTGTTTCTTATTGTACTTTTCATTTATCACAGGTCTTTGACAAAGGACCTTCCTCTTAGCAACAGAGTTATTAATCAATAAAGTGTATGTAGAATATTTCCTTTATATTGGAGACATATAATAAACTAATGAATATTAATAAAAAATAATTATTAATATTCTAATTTCTAAGGTAAGGAAGAATCCTTCAATTTATATTGGAAAATCCTTCATTTAAACAACAGGTTTTATAGATTTGAAACCAGTGGTTTGCAATGTGTGCTTTTCATGGCCTCCAGTTCTGTAGCACTGCGATGGGACACACTGAGAAGACTGCCTTGGTTGATAGGAGAGCAGGTAGAAGAGCTCCCAGGCCCCATCCTCACTTCTACCTTGTAGTTCTGATATTTCCTAGGTTCTGTATATCATATCAAAGTTTGGTATAAGATATGGCTTGAAAATTGAGTTCTATTGCAAAATTAATTTCAAAAACTACTTTACTCGTTCCAACTCCAAAGTGTATGGGTGAAGAAACTGATGTTCAGAGTAAGCTCCACTCTTAACTCAGTGATTATTAACACCTGATAGGTATAAAAGTGCACAAAATACCATTGTTCCATTAGATCATCACAGCAAACCAGTTACCTAAGCTGAGTAGGTCACCATTTGCCAGGTGAGGAAACTGTTTTAGTTTCTTAGGCTGCTCAAAGTAAATACAATGAAATGGTTTGGCTTAAACAATGGGAATTTATTGTCTTTGGTTTTGAGGCCAGGAAAATGTCCAAATCAAGCATCATCAAGGTAATTCTTTCTTCCTGAAGACTGGCTGCTGACATTCCTGAGCTCCTCTGTCAAATGGAAATGCACATGGTGGCGTCTGCTGGTCTCCCCCTTCTCTTCTTGGTTTCATCGATTGCAGCTTCTTGCTTCCGTGTCTTCTCTCTCTCTCTATTTATATGCTTATCTCTCTCTCTCTCTCTCTCTCTCTCTCTCTCTCTCTCTCTCTCTCTCTGTATTCCTTCCGTTTATAAAGGATTCCAGTAAGAGGATTAAGACCCATCCTGAACAAGGTGGGTCACACCTAACTGAAGTAGCCTCATCAAATGGTCCTACTTACAATGGGTTTTCAGCCACAGGAGTGGGTTAGATTTAAGAACATGTTTTTGTGGGGTACATAAAGCTTCAGACTACCACAGAAACTGATAGATGGTCCCAACAACCTGCCAGGAGGTGGTCCACACACCTGTACTCCCCTTCTGTTCCTCGTCCTCTTCCCACTCCTTCTCTAAGCTCTTTCCACCTGACCAGGCTGCATCCTCTCCATCAGGGTTTTCTGTTTGTAAATTACCCAAACCAGGGAAGTTGTAGTTATAATCCATAGTATTTTAAAAGAATTCCATTGAAACTGTTATTATTAGAAACGATTGATCTCAAAATAGCAGTCCTGTGTATGAATATGTCTGGTAATGATAAACTAACCAGCAAATGCTCAGAATAGTTTTACTTTGTAATTTTATGAGATTAGTATAGGGTGTGTGTGTATGCATATCTGTGAATTACTTTATATGTTGTTTTCTGTTATAAGTTTTAATAAATGGCAAATTTATAACTATAAAAGTTACATTAAAGACATAATTTGAACACTGCAATATTGTAAGCATAAAGATTCTTTATTTCTTCATAAAACGTCTTAGTGATTTATTTCCTTGGTTTGAATTTGTCTTTGTGTACCATGTTATATTCCTTTGAAGTGCACTAAATCTCTAGAGGTAATGTATACTCATTAAAAACATTCAGTACAATGGAGAGTTGTATAGAGTTCTCCAGAGAAACAGAACTGACAGGATATATATTTGTCTCTCTCGCTCTCTCTCTCATCTCTATCTCTATCTATCTATCTATCTATCTATCTATCTATCTATCTATCTATCTA